>VZTT01014703.1:12831-46249 GCA_013400855.1 Buphagus erythrorhynchus | reverse complement strand
CCATCAGAGCTTCATTTGCAGACGGAGATTTTCCAGCCTCTCCAGGAGCTCCTCCAGATCCAAGGGTGACACAAACACCGAGGAGTGCTGCAAGATCCCAGGAAGTTCCCAAAGTGGCTCTCAGGTGGGAAAAAATATCCATGTCCTGCTCAAAACTCCAAAACTTCTTCGTTAACTTGTCACTTCCCAGAATCCCTCTGGATTCTCTCATGGATAACACCATCCAACACCTCAAATGTCACCAAAACCTCACTTGGAATAAATCCCAAACCTCCCATTTGATTAACACAAGTGGACATAAAACAACCCAAACCAACTCAAGGCTGTTTGAAATCATAAACCACCTTTGATTTTTCCTATTCATAAAACCTGGGACAATATGGAAGCCCAGGAGGATGTCTATCCATATAGTTGGAGTGGAATATCAATATTTATCTGATGGAAATTTTTAACGAGCTGGGAAGTGATTATTGATACAGAGATCAGGAATTTGCACCAAATTGAATGCAAAGCAATAACAGCACCATTGCCAAAATACACCATGGGTGTGTTTATTCCACAAATATTCTATTCCCTGCTCCCACAGAAGGGAATCCCAGAAACCTGGTCTAGTGAAAGCTGTCCATGTCCATGTAAAGGGTTGGAATGAGTTGATCTTTAAGATGCCTTCCAAAACCATTCCAAACCATTCTGGGATTCAGGGTATTAACAGGATTTTCAGGAAGAAAAAGGGAGAATGAGGTTGGATTTGCAGGGATAATTTCTGTGGAGAACCTCTGGAACACAAATGGGAACTGGGAGGGGGCTCAGCATGAGAAAAGGAGGCTCAGGAAGGACCTTCTCACTCTGTAACTCCCTGACAGGAGGGTAGAGCCTGGTGGGATCAGGATCTGCTCCCAGGGAATTAGGGAGAGGAGAGGAAACAGCCTCAAGCTGTACTAGGAGAAGTTTAAGTTGGATATTGGGAAAATTTCTTCATGGAAAAGGTGGTCAGGCACTGGCACAGTTGCCCAGGGCAGTGGTGGAGTGCCCATCCCTAGAAGAATTTAAAATCCATGTGGATGTGGCACCTGGGGACATGGTCAGTGGTGGCCTTGGAAGTGCTGAGGGAATACTTGGACTTGGTGGGTCTTTTCCAAACTCAACGATTCCATGATTTTATCTCATGCAATTTGCATTTTGCCACCTGATATTTGCACCCATCTCCACATAGATCTGTCACTGAGGGCTCCAGCCACAGCTTCTCATGGAAGGAAGGAGAAATTCTTTTCTCCATGCAGCCTCCTGGGAGCAACCAAGTGGGAGGATTAGGAAGGTGAGAATCAGGTGGGGAAACTGAGGCAGCATCCAGAATACTTTGCTGGAAAAGCAAAGGGGATATCAGTGCTGCCCTCACTTCCCAGGATTAACTTCAATTAACACCTGATCCCTTCTCCAGGAATTCAGGAGAGAGGATGAAAGTGGGATGTAAACAGAAGAGCTGCACTTTTCCAGCACCAGGCACTGGAAATGGTTGGAGTCTCCAAGATAATTGTGTCCATGTGCAGGGTGGGAAAGTGGTTGGAGTCAGGTTTCAGTCCAGCCGTGAATTCCCGAATTGTGGGGCTATTAATACATCCCAGGATGCTGGGACACAGCCATGGCATGCCAGCTGTGCCTCTGGATTGGGAACAACTGCGTGCTGGAAGTCTGGACCAAGGACTGTGTGGCCCTTTCCATAAAACCAGTCCCAGCCCCAGCACTGATCCCACTGATCATCACTGATCTAGGGATAGTTCTGCCCTCCAATTCCCAAAATTCATCCTTATAAAGTGGTTAATACAGATCATTACATGGCATTTCACTAAATCCATGCAGAAAAAACCTCAGGTCTAAAAGAGCTTTAGCCTTGGCCAGAATCCCAGTGTCAAGATCTCGGGAGAGGTCTCAGGATCCAGGGACAGCTCTGTTCTCCACTTCCCAAAATTTCATCCTTAAAAAGTGGTTAATCTGGACTCCTATATGGAATTTTGGGTTAATTCTGTTGCAAATCCCTGCAGAAAAACCTCAAGCTGAGGTTTAAAGGAGCTTTGTCCTCTGTTACATTCCAGGTCTCAGATTCCAGGGATCATTCTGCCCTTCACTTCCAGAGATTCATCCTGAAAAATCTGGATCATTACACAAAATTTGGGATCAATTCTCCTGCAAATCCCTGTAGGAAAACCTCAAAAGTCAGTTTTAAAGGGGTTTTAGCCCCATCACATCCCAGGTCTCAGATTTCAGGAATCATTCTCCCTCCATTTAAAAAGTGGTTAATCTGGATCATTACATGGAATTTGGGATTAATTCTCATGCAAATCCAGGCAGGAATGAGCACAATAGGGAATACTTTGGTCTTCCCTTAGGATACCTCAGAGGAATTTTTTAACACAGCCCTCAACATCCCACTTTTCCTCATTTAAAAGCAAGAAAACCAGGAGGCAGGACAACAAACAGACTGTTCCTAGAGTAGACGGAAGGATCAGTAGCAAAAGCAAGGATAAAACTAAAAAAAAAAAATTCCCCAAACCACCTTTTTTTTCCCTTCCAAAGCTGCTTTAACATTTCCTTGACTGTCCAAAATCCTAAAGAATCTCCTTCTCATTCTCCATTCTGGCCCTACTTTAAAAAAAAGAATCCAGAATAAACCAATTTTTAATAAACCAAATATCAATGATGAATACAAGTGTTAAAGCATATTTAAACTCCTGTGCCATCAAATTAACACCCTGAAGAATTCCAGAAAAAAGCTCCCAAAATTCCTTTGCATCCCCTCCTCAACTCTTACCCAAAAGGAGGGAGCGAGCGGCCGGAAAAACCGCAAAGGTGGGAGCTCTTTTCCAAGGCTCCTAACGAATTTCCCGGCTCGCCGGGATGACAGATCACCGAAGCTCCAGATGGATTGCTTGGAAAAGTGAGATGGTCGTGTTTGGGCCCCGACGTCAGCACATCCCATCAATCTCCGGGGAGTTCATCCCCCCCCTTTCCCTTTTCCAGAGTTCATTCCCACTTCATTACTGGATGGAGTGAGCCGGGAGTGTCTGATTTACTGGGTACTTCCTGAGCTCCGGGGAAGGCACTGGGAAAAACGGGAGCTGAGCTTTGTATTCCCAAAGCTTTGTACTCCTTAAAAAAGGGCACAGAGCAGGAGGGAGGGAGGGATTCATCCTATGGAATTATGTGGTTTTCCACTTCCCTCTTTTTGGGTGGTAAAATCCTGGGAGAAATGTGCTCCCTGGAAGGACAACACATCCCAAAGGGTCTGCCCTGCTCCTCTGGGAAACTCCTGGGCATCCCATTCTCCTACCAAATGCCTGAATCCAAGGACAGCCCAGTTTTCCTGGCTGGACAACACATCCCAAAGACACTGTCTGCTTTTCCAGGAATCCCCTAGAAGTCCAATTCCCCTAAATCAAACACCAGGAGCCTCAAAACATGGGAGAATCCAGTTTTCCTGGCAGGAGGATACATCCCAAAGGGTCTGCCCTGCTTTTATGGGAATCTCCTGGACACCTCATCCTCCTACACCAAACACAAAATGCCTGAATCCACAGGATAGCCCAATTTTCCTGACTGGACAACAAATCCCAAAGGTTCTGCCCTGCTCCAGCAGGAATTTCCTGGAGATCCCACTCTCCCACATAAAATTCAAGAAGCCTCAAGTCTCAGGAGCAGCTGATTTTCCCTGTGAAAACTCTGCAGGACATCACCAAACCCCACCTTAAATCACTACCAGAGCAGGTTTAAATCACCAATTCAGCCTTTTCCCAAAAAAACCCATCCTGATTCCCAGAAAAGAGCTGGAGAGTTTTTCCACTCTTTTCCATAAATCCATGCCCTCCCTGGACAAGCCAAGCCATGCTGAAAACAAATTTTTGGCACTCTGTGACAAAAAGGTGCTGCTGCTCCTGGCTCCCAGGTAATTTCCTGGTCAGCATCCCTTTATCCCACCATCTGCTGGAATGATTACGAGCCGGAAAAATCCTGACCCAGCAGGAAAAGTGGAGAAGGATGAGGCAGAGGGAAGCAGATGCAGCAGGATCGGGCTGGAGCGGAGTTCCAGCACAGACCCTGTGCCTCGACATTGTGCCTCCTCTCCGGAAAAAAATCCTCCTGCATGTGTATAAAAAAGGGAAAAAAGGAAAAAAAGGAAAAAAAAATTCCCAGACAGAGGCTATTTCATGGTAAAACGAGGGTTTGCAGCTTGCTTTTTTATTTTGCAAAATTAATTTTATATTCCCATTTACTCAAATTCTAATTGAAGGTAGTTTGGGATTTTTTTAAATCCCAAATTTTTGTCCGTGAAAAGGCAGGGATGCACATCCCATTTTTATCCTTTACAGGAATCCCCTCACTTCTTAATTTGGTCACTCTGGCACGAAGCTCTTTGCTATAAAATCCAAGACAATCCAGGTCGGCAGGGACCGATTGGAAAAGATGGATTTGATTTCCCGATGGAGCCTTTCCCACTGTTGTTCTGCTCCACAGGGTCTGGAGGTGACGCCACCCCATTCCCTCTCCTTGTGGAGTAATTAAAGCAGCAATTAATTAATTAATTGTAGTTAAGGACAGGGCAAAAGTTTTGGGAAGGCAGGGAAATAAAAAAAATCTGATGCAATAGAGAATTCCCGGTCAACTCACCATTCTTTGGAATCAATTAACAGGAATTGGCTCCGTGTGGGAAACATCCCAGAGGCAGCACAAAAGCAACCCCAGCTCTGTCCCTAAGGCAGGAATCCCACACAGAGTGGGAAAAGGTAATTACAGGAGCACTGGAAAACAGGATTTATTCCCAAAGGGGTTTTTAACAGAGAGTAATTTTCTCAGCGTCTTAATCCGCTCTCACTCACAACAGTTGAGGAATACTGGGAATGAAGGAGTTAAAAAAAACCAACACGGTGTTTAAATTCAATTCTTGCACCTCACAGGTTATCCAGGATATCCCAAATTATCCAGGATGCACGGACACCCCAGAGGGTTTAACTAAAGAGGAGCTGGGATACACCTCACTTTATTTGGGATTGAAGGGCAGAATTAGGGATTAAACCCAAATTTACCCTTAAACTCCCACAAAAATGAAGGCAGGGCAACACTGCCGGGGAAATTCCAAGCAGCTTCAGCCCAGCTATGATTCCTGCTGAACAGACGGATATTTTGCTGCTTCTTGTAACTCTCAGTTCGTTTTTCCCTACGGAAAAAAAACCCTTCCTCCAGAAAAACAGCGGAGGCATCATGCCCCCTAGAGGGTATCACAGTGGGTCCTGGTGTTAGATCCTGCTTTTCTCTATCCCAACAGGAAAAAGATAGAAGGAAAAATCAATTTCTTCCCATAGATTTCCACACCTGTGCCTGAATACACTTTGTAAAGAATTGGAAAAGAAAGGGAGAAATGCATCCGGGAATTTTAAACTTTGCAGTACAGGCTCGAAATTCTATTCCTCCAAATTTTCCTTTCCAGCTGGGAAATTGGTGCAATTAAATCCCAAACCAAGGAATACAGGGAACAAAAATCTATCCCAAACCGAGAAATACAGGAAAAAGAAATCCATCCCAAACCAAGGAATACAGGGAAAAGATTCCTTCTTGTTTTGCTGGAGTGACACACATGGAATTAAGCTCTCCAGAGAAACTGGTGCTGGGCTGAGTCCAGTTATCCCTAAAAATCATCCCAAAAGGATCCCTTTGGGAAGTGGTCTTTCTTAAAGCCTCGGGGGGGGGTTATTCACCAACCCATCTCCCATTCCCAAATCTCTTCCCTCTTTTCAGCACTGGGAAAATGCTGCATCCAACAACACGGCTACAATTAAATGGGAAAGTAGAAGGGTTAAAAACAGGGAAAAGCCAAAAGGAATAGGTTTGAATCTGGAGAGTGGGAACAGATGGGAACCAGTGAGGTGCAGAAATACAAGGAAAAGGCTGCTCCAGCTTCAGGGAGCTGCCAAGGTGAAGTATCCATCCCGGGAAAGGGATGGAAAGGGAATATCCTGACACGGGATAGAGCCGGAGGAGCATGCACAGAGGAGGGGGATCTTTGCACCTCTTTAAATGAACTATCTGGGGTGGGAGGGAAAGCGTTTTCCTGGTGGAATTTAAGGAGCCAAAAAAAATCCCTGATTTTGCACAAACAGCAGCCCTGGTTTATCCCAAATCCTGCTTTCCATGGGGCACAAGAATGTCCTGCTCCACTGTCAGCAACAACTCTGATACTCCCCCAAGCTCTCAGGAAACATTTCCCAACTGGTTATACCAATAAAACCATGGAATTGGGAAGATGAGGACACAGCAGTCTGAAAGGATTGGGTAGCCTGGAGCTGACATTCCCACAGGGAACGAGCTGAGCTTTCCCTCCAGGCTTCCTTCAGCTGAGTCCATTAGGCTCGTTGCAAGATCCCTGGCTCTTAATTAAGCGTGGCTAATCAGACACCTGGAATTATCCAGCCCTGTGGCATTCCCAGCAGGAAAAGGGGAGGGAAAATAAACCTCACCCCATCTCACTTGTTTCACCACCAGCCTGAGCTCAGGGACAGCTGTGGATTCTGATTGGGAGCTTCCCATTTGTTTGGGAGATTTGGGAAAGGTACAAGAAAAAAAAAAAAAGGGAAAGGGGACTTTCAGGTGTGGATGCTTATTGGAATAACACCTTTGGGAAATGGCACCTGGGAAGTTCTTGGCACTGCAGGGAGCAAGGTGGTACCAGAGCCAGACTGGAACATCCAGACTCCAAATTATAGGATTATGGAATGGTTTGGGTCAGAAAGGACCTTCAAGATCATGGAATTCCAAGCCCCCTGCCATGGGCAGGGACACCTTCTACTATCCCAGGCTGCTCCAAGCCATGTCCAACCCGGCCTTGGATACTTTCAGGGATGGGGCAGCTTCTCTGGGAATTCCATTCCAGCCCCTCACCACCCTCACAGGGAGAAATTCCTTCCCAGTATCCCATCTAACCTTGCCTTCTGGCAGTGGGAAGCCATTCCCTGTGTCCTGGCACTGCATTCAAGGTGAAGAAAGGAAAAAGGAACTCTGGATTGGACACAATGGCGACGCAACTTCCAGGGATTTTCCCCACCACCAGCTCTGCTTTTTGAGAGACACGCAGCAACCTGGAGAAATTGTGGAATCCCCATCCCTGGAATTTTCCAGGCCAGGCTGGATGTAGCTTGGAGCAACCTGGGATAGTGGAATGTGTCCCTGCCCATGGCAGGGGGTGGAACTGGATGAGCTTTAAGGTCCTTTCCAACCCAAACTATTCCAGGATTTTAGGAAGGCAAGGGCCACCAAGCTGACAGCAAGCAGGGATTTTATCCCAGGAAAAGGAGAAGGGAGCACAGCAACAACATCCATCTTCCATCACCTCCTCAGCTCCTTCCCAGACCTCATGGAATGACAGACGAGGGAAGGGGGAATCAGATGAGCCAAATGGCAAATCAACAACAGGATCGAGATGAGATCATCTGCAAAAATTACCCCGGGAGGTGTCAGGAATCAAATCCCACATGATTCCCTGTTGGCCTCAAGAGCCCCTGATCTCCAACCCTCTCCAGCTCGGGATGCTTTTTTAATTTACGGGAATCACATCTTGCCCGGAGCTTTCCATGACGAATTCCATCAATTCAACGCATCCGAACCGAATCTTAAAATTGGAAAGGCACCTGTGAGAGGAGCGAGGAGTTTCCCGAGGCTGCGGAGCGGAGGCCGAGCCAAGGCCGACGTTCCTGGCGTGAGTTGGATGCCAAGCTGGATGTTTCCATAGGGACTCGACAAATCCAAGCGCTATCCCGAGCCAAGGAGGGTAAAGATAGATCCAGCACACCAGGACAAACCTGTGGTTGGAGTTCCTCTTGTTCCCAGTTTTCCCCTTTTTCCTCATGTTCTCCCCCACAAGTGATCCCCCCGCTTGGGAGTATTGGGAGGAAAGTTGGGAATGGGATAAGGTTACCCTGTCCCTAGGGAGGGAGAAGTGGCTTGCTCACAGCTGGCATTCCCTCGTTTTCTCACAGGCAGCTAATTGGGAATTTTCATCACTCCTGCTGTTATATATGGACACAAGAGATGGAAAAGGGAAAAGATGATGACTCAGAACAGGTGTTTTCATTAAGAATTTCAGCGGGAATATTTCCGCAGGCTGCCGAAACCAACTTCCAGGAGTCAAACCCAAGGCATAGCCCTGGAAAAGAGCAGTTCTGGCCATTCCTCTTTCCTTTTCCATGGGTTGATTCTGGAATTGAGGGATGAGACAATCTCTGGAGATGTACAAATGTCACTCAAAGGAATAAGAACCACAAGTGTCACCTCAAAAAACTGTGGTATGCTCCCACAATGCTCCTTTCTGTTCGTGGCTACAGAAAAATTACATTAATTTTCCTCCATTGGAAAATAATATATGGAATACCACAGGTGGGAAATAAGTCTTAATTAGCAGGAATTCCAATTCCTCTAAGTAATCCTAGAGGAAAGAGAAAGATCTTTCCTCTCCTACACTTTCCTCTACCTGCACTCTGGCACTTCACACCTGCAAATATTCCTGTTACATGGAAAAATTGGATGGAAGAATATCCCAGAGCATCACAGCCATGGAGGTGGATCATTCCAGCCCCTTCTGGACCCAGTGAGCCCAAGGACCCTCCAGGACCATGGGATGTGGGGTCCTAACCTTGATTCTAATTCCAGCTCCATCCCAATCCATGGGTACCCTGGAGCAGATCCAGAGGAGGCCACGGAGATGCTCCAAGGGCTGGAGCCCCTCTGCTCTGAAGCCAGGCTGAGAGAGCTGGGAATGTCCAGCCTGGAAAAGAGAAGTCTCCAGGAAAAACTTGGAGCACCTTCCAGGAGAGCTGGGACAAGGGATGGAGTGACAGGACACAGGGAATGGTTTCCCACTGCCAAAGGGCAGGGGTAGATGGGATTTGGGAAGGAATTCTTCCTTGTGAGGGTAGTGAGGAGCTGGAATGGAATTCCCAGAGAAGCTATGGCTGACCCTGGAACCCTGGAAATGTCCAAGGCCAGGTTGGACAGGGCTTGGAGCAACCTGGGGTAGTGGAAGGTGTCCCTGTCCATGGCAGGGGTTGGAAGTGGATGACCTTCAAAATTCCCAAACCATCCTCTGCCCATCCCAGGGATGAGGAAGGGCTTTATTTTCCTGGATTGCCAAACTGCCACTTGGAAATAAATCCTAAATTTTACTAAATCAGGACAATTATTCACAGGAGGTTTGTTCACAGAACCAAATCCAGACACAAATATTCCCACAAATGCTGAATATTCCCAGTGTCAAAGTTTGGCTGCAATACAATCAGCAGCATTCCAAGGAATCACAGAAATCACTTCTTCAGCCTCTGCTCCTCCACTGCACAAAAATTCCATGAAATCCCACAAAAACCCAGGAAAGTGGCACTTATTATTTTTCCATTACAGGTGTAAAATACTTGGGAGTGCTCCCAACAATTCCCAAGAGCTGATGAACAACATAAGGATTCATTTGTCCCTGGGAAGTGTCAGGGAGAGAAGGGAGCAGTGACCCAGAAATCTGAGAGCAAATAAAGATAATAAAGTGCATTTTAGAGGGGTGAATTTCCTGCTCCTGCACTGAAATCCAGCAGGGAATGCTGCAAGGAAGAGCAGAAGGAAAAGCAGGTTTACAGGAGGGAAAATAAGGAAGAGTTATGGGATTAAAAGGAAATGCTCCATTAATATTTCTCCTTAAATAACAACAGCTCTAACTCAGTCTATTCCAAGGGGTGACAATGTGACACTGCAGCTGGAGATGCTCTTGGGAGCAACAAAATTACTTCTCAGGATAGTCTTTGGAGCAGGAATTGAATCAGAGATCAGATCTCTGTATTTTAATGGGATCACTCCTTTGGCAGCTGCTCAGCATCCCACAGTCATTGTCTGGGATCCCATCCCGGGAGGTGCCAAACAAATCCAAAACAAAGAGCTTGAATGAGTTAATTTTTCCTAACAATGACATAATTGTTGGGATAGCTAATTAATGCAGCTTGGAGCACAGCCCTGGCTGTGCTAATTATGGAATTTTTAATTCATTCCCTCTCCTTTCACTGGTGGAAGGAGCTCCTGGAGATAGCAAGGAGGGAGAATTGTGGAGATGCTGCAGCCTCCCACCTCTTGTTTTCCATATCAACTCCAAGTGATGCTCCATGACCAGAAACATCCCACAGGTGGTATCTCATTTTTCTCTCTTGCTTTTTACTTCCCACATGCATCCTGAGAGAATTCCCATTCTCTCAGGACTCAACATCCAAGAATTTTAAGGATAAACTTCCAAACCACCACCTCATCTTGTCCCTTTCTCTGGAGCTGCGGAAGAAGTAACCAAAAATTCCCCAGGGATGAGATGATGAAGGACTGAGCAGAGATTCCTATGGAATTCAAATGTGTATTTGCTTCCAGACATGGAAATTTGGTGAAAATCTCAGGAAAGAGACTGGCTGGCAGCAGGGACAGCTGGGAAAAGCAGCATTTGGGCCACATCAATCTAACAATTCCCTAATTCTCAGTTAAAAAAGGGAATGCCAGCATTGCTCCTTCCAGTCCTTTCTTCCCATTCCCACACCAGCAGCTCATCCCATGAAGTGCTCCCAGATCCCTCATAAACATCCCTAATCATTTAATTTTGACCCCAAATTTTTGAAGGGAAAGCTGGGCAGAGAGAGGAGATGGTCATTCATGGATCACATCCACATTCCAACAGGTTTGAAGGATTGTAGGACGTTTCAGCTTGGGAAATGGGCCCTGGAATGCACAGAATCCATGTGGAGCGCATCCACATGGTCCTGGATCTCCTCTGTAAATGTTTTCCAACACTTGTGACCCAATTGTAATCCAAGCTGGGACCACCTCAAGTTCCTTTTCCTTCTCATTTATCCCAATTTTCCCTTTCCCAAGATGGGATCCTTTGGATAGCAGATGGGATACAGGTAACGTCATGCTCCAGGATGGGATTCTCCCATTGCACGGAGCCGATTAAGGGCATGTTCCTAAGGAATACTGGAGGTCAACACTATAATTCAGACAAACAGGGGAAGCCATTTCGAGGTGCTGAATGATTTAAAACAGAATTCCCTGCCCAGTCATTCCCGGGTGCCACCTGTCGGAGTTTGGAGCCTGAGAAAATACCCAGGAATGAGCAGAATCCCAAGGCACAGCTCTGCTCCACCAACTGCCGTAAGGAAGAAGCTGCTAATGGCTCCTCACTTGCTCCAGGGATTATGTCATAACTCAAATTGTATTCCCAAGGAATGGGGTTACCACATTCCAGAGGAACGTGGTGGATACACACAGCAAGCTTCCCAGGGCTGGAAACAACACGGGCGGCACAAGAGCACAGGAAAGAAATATCCCAGGGGACACGCAGGGAATTTTGCTGCAAGGATCCCACCACCCAGGCCCCTCAATTTTCAGATTTCTGGGAGAAGGAACACATTTCCTCTGCAGAAGGGACACACTTCCTTTGGAGACTCCAGGACAAAAATGTTCCACAGAAAAAACATAAAAATAAAAAAAAAATTCACAGAGTCATGGAATGGTTTTGGGTTGGAAAGCAGCCCCAAGACCATCACATTCCAAGTCCTGTGCTATGGGTACGGACACCTTCCACTATCCCAGGTTGCTCCAAGTCCTGTCCAACCTGGCCTGGAAGAGGCCAAAAAGATAAATTATGGAGCACAGATTCCTTTAACACCCTTTTCTAAGAGATTCCCACATTTCCAGGTGCAGATTTGCTGTCACAGATGCAGCTCTGGTTCACTGTGGTCCTCTGGTACTTCCCAGCTGTTTCCAGGGCCACCACACATTCCGAACACATTCCAATCCCTAAAACCACATGTTCTTCTCGTGCTGGGATAGTGAGATCCCACCAATCCTGAGATTTGACTTCCCTGATTAAACCTTTCCCTAAATTCTATGATTTTAGCACCGTATTTTAGACAAATCAACCTGAACACGAAAACTTCCAAAGATCCCAAACCATGACCAGTCCACACGAAACATTCCCATGAAGTCCAGAAGAAAACAAGATTTAGGACAAGACTGAGGCCAATCCATAAACTCAGTTTATTTGGAGAGTCAGCACCTCTCAAATCCACGGGATTGCACCGTGGGGACTTGGAGCTGTCAGGGAATGTCACCTGTCAAGGCCACTTAGAGGGAGAGCAGCTCATTCCTGATGTTCCCATCCCGTAAATATTTCAAACAAAAACCAATTAACACCACTCCAGGCTGGAAAAAAGCTGCTCCGCTCTTCTCCCTCGGAAATAAACTTTCCAAACTCGGAGAAAACTGGAGGGGAGGAAAAACAAGCCAGGCTTTGATGCTTTTCCCTTCTGCCTGGATCCCTCTGTCACTCCTGAGGGAGAAGGGTGGAAATTCCAGGTTTCCTCTCACTCCTTAAAATCCTGCTCACAAAATATCCTCAGCATCTTTCTCACTGATCCAGCTCTTCCCAGCACTGATCCTGAGCCCCTCCTTTTCATGGAATTGGTAAGGTTGGAAAAGACCTCTAAGGTCAGTGAGTCCAAGAGAAGGGAACGGAGCTGGGAAAGGTCTGGAGCACCAGGAGCGGCTGAGGGAGCTGGGAAAGGAGCTCAGCCTGGAGAAAATGAGGCTCTGGAAGGTCCTTCTCATTCTGCAATTCCCTGGTAGGAGAGTGGAGCCAGCTGGGAGTCAGGACCTGCTCCCAGGGAACAAGGATGAGAGGGAACAGCCTCAAGTTGCACCAGGGGAGGTCCAGCTTGGATATCAGGGAAAAATTTCTCCATGGAAAGAGTTGACAAGCCCTGGCATGGCATTCCCAGGGCAGTGGTGGAATAGCAATCACTGGAAGGGCTCAAAAAATGTGTGGATGTGGAACTTGGGAACATGGACATGGTGCTGGATTAATGGCTGGACTCAATGATCTTAGAGGCCTTTTCCAACCTCAATGATTCCATGATTTCTTTGGCCCTCATCCACTTCCCTCTGCTATCTCCAAACCCTTTTGGTTTTCTCCCAATTTTCTTTTGCTTGATCTCCCCTACACCGCTCTGATCCCACAGGAATGGGGACTTATAGGATCATCAGCCACACCCAGGAAGGAGTGAGAACACAGGGAACAGAATCCTGGAATGCTTTGGAAGGGACCTTAAAGCTCATCCATTGACATGGTCAGGGACACCTTCCACTATCCCAGATTTCTCCAAGATCCATCCAACCTGTCCTGGAATGCTTCCAGAAATGGGACAACCACAGCTTCTCTGTGAAACCTGAGCCAGGACCTCCCCACCCTCACAGGGAAGAATTCCTGCCCAACAGATGAGATTCTTGCCCAGATCCCACAGTGCTGGGATCTGCCTGAGGTTTTTTTTTCCCAAATCTCACAGATCTCTTTTTCCCAGATCTGCTCCCATCTTCATGGAAGGAAAATCCAGGAATAGCAGTAAAATCATTTATCCCAAGGTTACAGAGGTCCAGCAACAGTAAAGGCTCTTTGGTTTTAATCAACTCCAAATGGATTTGAAGGACATTCCCCAGGAATTCCAGGGATTGCTGGTATTCCAATTTAAGAGTATTTCCAAATGCTAAACCCCCTTTTAGGCCACCAGAAATTCCAGAACTGGGAAAAGAAATCCCTTCTGTTTCCCACTGTCTTGGCTGAATCGCCATTTGATCCCAGTTGATTTGAACATAAAAGGTTTTGTTGGTGGTTTTGCAGGAATTTGTTTTGTTTCCATTTTGTTTTCCATAAATAAAAATAAAATAAATAATCCTGAACTCCATCCATCTGCATGCACTGGAAGGAAAAATCCCATCCAGCCTTTTTCACTCAGCTGCCACATCCAATTATTCTCTCTAGGCCATGTGTTCAGGAACCATCTCCTAAATATACGGAATATTGAAACAGCAGGAGAGTCAGACTTCCAGCCCTTATCCCACCAGTGACCTGAATGAACTGGGAGCTGACTGGTTGGCAGAGCTGGAAGGGAAAAACCATTCCCTGAAAAATTTCTGACATACTTTTATTTTACTCTTCAGTAATCCACAGAATATCCAAGAGCATCTGGAGCTGCAAATTCTGACTTGAGCCCAAATTCCAGGCTGGTTTGGGCTCAGAGCAACCTGGGATAGTGGAAGGTGTCCCTGCCCATGGCAGGGGTTGGAATTCCATGATCTTTAAGGTCCCTTCCAATCCAAATCATTTCATGACTGTGTGACTCTAAATTCCTTCTGAGTACTTCTTATCCAGGTTTTACAGGAAAAGTCACACACTAAAAAATCCCTCAGGAATGTCAGTGATCCTTTTCATAGGATAAAACATCCTCATCTAGTGAGAAACTGGAAGTTTATGGAATTTCTCCTTCTCGTAACACAGCACAACTGCAACCAGCAACTCCAGAATTCATTTAAACTTCAAAATTGGGAAAATATCTCAATCCTACAGGCTTCAAGATTTGGGAAAAGTTTTTAAAACATATTGACAAGGGCACTCCTGCTTTGAATTCCAAGGATAATGCTGCTCCATTAAGTAGCCTGGCCACTCTGCTCCCATGAATATTTAAAGGAGGAAAAGCAAAGCATTAGGGAATGAGGCAGCCTGGAATGTGCACTAAGATCCCTGGGAAGAAAGGACAGGACAAAGGAAGCGTCAGCACACCCAAAGTGGCCACTGTGATGTCCAGGATTGGGTTTTAAGAGGATGGAATGGGAAGGGAAAAGCCTTTTCTGACACCACTTAGTGTGGAATGAGCCCTTCAGAACAGGCAGTGACTGACATGAAATGGGAAGTGGATTCATGGTGAGAATCCACTAATGGAAATGCAACAAAGAGGAAAATGTCCTTTCAGTTGAAAGGGAAAACTGGCTGGGAATTGTGGGGATAGAATAACACAGCAAAAAAAAATTGGAATTGATGTTTCCTACCACGTCTTACCAGAAATTCAGAAAAATCTGGGAACATGTTAAGGAATGAAATAAAAAAAATAACAGGAATAAATCTGAATTACTCCTTCCAGTGCCTAAAGGGGCTCCAAGAAAGCTGGAGAGAGACTTTTGATATGGAGTGGAGGGACAGGACACAGGGAATGGCTTCCCACTGCCACAGGGCTGGGATAGACGGGATATTGTGAAGGAATTATTCCCTAGGAGGGTGGCGATGACCTAGGATGGAATTCCCAGGGAAGCTGTGGCTGCCACATCCCTGGAAGTGTCCAAGGCCAGGCTGGATGGGGCTGGGAGCATCCTGGGATGGGGGAAGGTGTCCCTGGCCGTGGCAGGGGGTTGGATTGGATGGTCTTCAAGGTCCCTCCCAGTTCATACCATTCTGTGATTCTGGGATACTCCAAAAAAGAAATCAAATTCCATGTCCAAATTCCCAGCCATTGCTGTCAGGCACAGGGTTGAGGCAGAGAGTGAGAACAAGAGGAGTAACAGAGAGCAAAGTCCAGAATTATGGAATTGAAAGCTGGAAAAGAGCTCCAAGATCATCGAGTCCAAACCTCAGCCCAGCACCACCACCATGTCCACCACTAACCCCTGTCCTCAAGTGCTAAATCCACACATCCATAGATTTTCTGGACACTTCCAGGGATGTGACTCCCCCACTCCCACAAGCAGCCCATTCCAATGCTTTACAACCCCTTCCATGAAAAATATTCTCCCAATATCCAAACTAAAGCTCCCCTGGCACAACTTGAGGCCGTTTCCTCTGGTCTTGTCCCTTATTCCCTGGAAGCAGAGCCTGATTCCCACCTGATGCCACCCTCAGTGAATTGTGGAGAGTGAAAAGGTCCCTCTGAGCCTCCTTTTCTCCAGGCTGAGCCCCCTTCCCAGCTCCCTCAGCTCCTCCTCGTTGCTCCAGACCCTTCCCAAGCTCTGTTCTCTTCCCTGGATATGCTCCAATCCCTCAATGTCTTTCTTGTTAATGAGGGGCCAGAACTGATCCCAGAAGTCCAGAACTGACCCCAGCTTCGCTTCAGGGCCCATGACATGAGCCAACATAAAACAAGTTCCTGCTTCCATTAAAAAGCCCAGGGAAACCCCAGGCTGGAGATTTCCAGGCTGGCAGCAGCAGAGGTTTCCCATCTCAATTTCACTCTGGAATTCTTCACTACATTTTATTGCAGGGCTTGATGCTGTTCCCACAGCATCTGTGTGGGAATTAAGGACGTTCCATTCAGGAATGTCTCTAAGTCGAGACACTAAACAGCCCTGGAGTGGGGCACAGTGTTCCCTCAGGGAATGACAGCAATGCTGGGAGCACCCAGGAGTGGAGCTGAGGATTCCCTGTGCTAAGCCAAGGCACGTTAGAGCTGGGCTGGAGCAGGGATCCCACTAGGCAGGGAGAGAGGGGAAAAAGGGAAATAAAGGAAAAAAATCCAGGCACAGGATCCTGGGTTTAAGTTATTGATGAGTCCAAGAGGCTGGAATGTCTTGGATGTGTCCAGAAAGTGAGAGAAGCAAATGAAGCCAAGGGGATGCTCCAGGGGCTGGATACAGGCTGGGAGAAAAGAGAAGACTCTGGGGAGACCTCAGAGCCCCTTCCAGTGCCTAAACGGACTCCAAGAAAGCTGGAGAGGGACTTTGCATAAAGGATAGAATGCCAGGACAAAGGGAATGGCTTCCCACTGCCAGAAGGCAGCGTTAGATGGGATATTGGGAAGAAATCCTTCCCTGTGAGGGTGGTGAGGCCCTAGCACAGGATTCCCAGAGAAGCTGTGGCTGCCCCATCCCTGCAAGTGTCCAAAGCCAGGCTGGAGCAACTCCAGGTCCTGGGGCTGTGTCCACTCCCAGCCCATTTGCCACAGGGATGCTCCAGCCCTGAAGGGAGGCAGGAATAACTCCTCACATAAACACAACCTCCTTTTGGAATTATTCCGCAGCGGAGCGGCTGTTGGGAATCGCAAGCACTGGCACCTGTTTATCTCGAGGGGCCAGGCAATGCCTGGGAAGAGACAAACAAGGATATCAAGTTTAGGATGCTTTTCCACAAAGCTGCTTTCCCCACGTTGTGTCCAGGCCATGGAATGTCTGTCACCCACGCCCTGCCCAGCCCCACAAGAAGAGTGGTGACAGTGGGAGAGTCGCTGGGGTGGGCATCCCCCCGCTCTGGGGGCTGGAATTGCTCAGGAGCAGGGATCACTTTACCAGTATTGTATGTCCTGGTTTTCCTAAACCCCTTCAGCTTGACAAGTGTTCGTTCCCTTTGTGCCCTGTCCTCACCTGTCCTTTGTAGGCCCCATCTTCCCTGATCCCAAAAAAATGGGGAGGGGATGCCTGTGCTACAAAATCCAATCATGCAGATGATTCCCAAGCTCTGGAAAGAAACTGCAAAGTCCAATCTGCCTGAGTGGATTTTATGGCTGATTCCTTCATGTCAGAGGCAGCAGGAAGGGGCAGGATCCCTTCTGGGATTGTGATCATGAAATCTTAGAATGGTTTGGGTTGGAAAGGACCTCAAAGATCATCACATTCCAGCTCCCTGCCATGGGCAGGGACACCTTCCACTATCCCAGGTTGCTCCAAGTCCTGTCCAACCTGATCTTGGACACTTCCAGGGATGGGGCAGCCACAGCTTCTCTGGGAATTCCATTCCAGCCCCTCACCACCCTCCCAGGGAAGAATTTCTTCCCAATATCCCATGTAACCCCACCCTCTGGCAGTGGGAAGCCATTCCCCCTTGTCACATTCCAGAGGTAATCCTAAAATCCACTGGAATCATCTCCTTGTATCCTTCTTCAACTGGGATGGCCCAAAACAGCCCCTGGGTACCAGCATGGCCCCACCAGTGCCATGAAGAAAGTTAATACCAGCTGGAATTCTGTGATTCCCAAGGCCCACTTCAGGGCTATGGGTTTCCTGGGATCTGAAATCCTTTGGAAACAATGACTCCAAACTCTCCAGAAAGAGATGGAGAAATTGAGGAGGTTTATACAATGCCACCAATCCGAGGAAGGCATATTTTCCTATCAAAGGGAATCATGGAATGGTTTGGGCTGCAAAGGACCATCCAGTTCCATCTCCATGTCATGGGCAAGGACACCTTCCACTATCCCAGGCTGCTCTAAGCCAAAGCCAACCTGGCCTTGGACACTTACAGGGATCCAGGGGCAGCCACAGCTTCTCTGGGAATTCCATTCCAGTTCCTCACCACCCTCACAGGGAAGGATTCTTTCCCAATATCCCATCTAACCCTGCCCTTCTTCAGCTTATCTACATTTATCCATTTCTTCAGGGCATTTCATCCTTCAAATATTCCCACTTGGGACTCAACTTCCCCTGGATGTCAGGAATGTCTCCAAAACCACCACTGACCTAGACCCACAATCTGTGGAGTGATATTTCCTTGGTTAATTATTATTTAGACTCTTCATATTTAGGAAAGCAACTTCATTAACCCCACGGAAGGGAGGGTTAAAATTAAGAAAGAAATAAAAATCCAGCTGCCATATTGAAAGTCCATTAAGCTAGGAAAAGACCCAACTTTGGTGCTTCTAAACATCAATTATTCCAGAATAATTAATTAGCAGAGCTCTAACAATACATAAAATCACTCGCCTCTGACTCTTCTGATAATTTATGCAAGATTAAAGTATCGCTGTGGTTGCCTTTTCTGGTGCCTAATTCAGCATTTTCTTTTTCCTTATGGAAGCAAGACTCCAGATTTAACTGCTCTAATGCCCTTTTACAGTGTTTGCTGTAGTAAAATCTAACAGCCACTCCAGCAGGCGAGCTGGAAAATGATGGATCACGGAAGCTCACGGAAAGGGGAGCACCGTAAAATGCCCCAGTTAATGTGGAGAGAGCAGAGTAAATCTTGTTTTAAAAACAGAGTGGGATCTCTGATGGACTCGTTTCACCCCATCAAATCCCCTTTTGATTTGCTTCCTGATAAGGGATGGCTCCACTCCTGGATTCCTGATAACAGGGAAAGCATTTGGAAGTCATCGCTGCTAAATTAAGGTCACCAATCACTGCAAACACCTCGACCCAGCCAGGAACGAACATTATTTGGGTAGCAGGTTGGGCTCTTCTTCAAAAGGAAAGAATGCCCTGCTTTTTTTAATCCCAGAACAAGCATTTGACACTGATCCACCTGAGTCTTGGGATTCAAGCACATTTTGCCACCCCAAAGCTGGAAAAATAATGGATTGGGAGCAGCTCCAAGGAGAAGGACTGAGGGGTGTTGGTGGATGAAAATCTGCATGTGCCTCATCCATGTGGGCTCACGTCCCCCATATCCTGGGCTCATCCCACAGCATGGGCAGCAGGAGAGGGGGAATTCTGGAAATTCTGCCCCTCCGCCCCACTCAGGTGAGACTCACCTGGAATTCTGCATCCAGCTCTGGGATCCAACATCAGGAGGATGTGGAGCTGCTGGAGAAGATCCAGCGGAGGCCACGGAGAGGCTCCAAGGGCTGGAGCCCATCTGCTCTGGAGACAGGCTGGGAGAACCGGGAATGTCCAACCTGGAGAAGGGAAGGCTCCAGGGAGACCTCAGAGCCCCTTCCAGTGCATAAAGGGGCTCCAGGAGAGCTGGAGAGGGACTTTGGATAAGGGATGGAGGGACAGGACACAGCGAATGTCTTCCCACTGCCAGAACGCAGGGTTAAATGGGATATTGGGAAGAAATTCCTCCCTGTGAGGGTGGTGAGGGGACTGGGATGGAATTCCCAGAAAAGCTGTGGCTGCCTCATCCCTGGAAGCATCCAAGGCCATGACAGACAGGGCTTGGAGCAACCTGGGATAGAGGAAGATGTCCGTCTCCATGACAGGGGGTTGGAGCTGGATGATATTTAAGATCCTTCCCAAACCATTCTGTGATTCCACGGAAAAAAAAACAAAGTTTGATGGCACATCCCACCCACTTACCCTTCCCTGGGCTCTCTCTGCCCTATCCAAGGACAGGATGTCCCAGGATATTTGCTGGTGCCGTGAGGAACAACACGGAGTTTCCCCATCGCAACCAGCACTGGAGTTTACAGCCCACACTAAATCTCCAAGAATTCCCGTGCCCTTTTCCAATGGAGAGCCCCCGAGGGCAGCTTAAGGGCTGACAACACATGGGATCAGCTTTGGAGCCGATCCCGTCCACACATCCACACAAAATCCCCACCTGACACCGCTCCCAACAACCCAAAATAGAAACAGCCCCCCGAAAACCGCAGGCGTGGGGATTATCCAGAGGCACAGGGGAGGAGGAAACGTTCCTTGAACTCAAATTTCCTGAGGGATGACAGCAAAATTCCTGTTGACAAGTGAAGTCAAGGCATTTCCCCATCCCTCAGGCTGAAGCAGAAACTCTGGCAAAGCTGCTGGAACAGCAGAGTTTTGTAGGACTCGGGAGATGCTGCCGAGTGCACAAATCCCTTACTCCAGGTGCACTCTGGCATCTGTTCCATATTCCAAGGGGTTTTACTCATTTCCAGTGCTTTGTAGAGCACACAGAGCAATCCAGCACGTCCTGGAATGAACAGCTTAACTCAGCTTAGTAGCCAGGGAGAGGAATTTCCCTACAACACTTCCGAGTCATTACAGGGAAAATCAAATGAGAAGATTTCCATGAAAAAAAATTTAAAAATAAGGCTGTAAACCAGGATTTGGGAAAGAACTGAAAGCAGAAAGCAGAACAGAGAAACCTACACAGGTTTTACAGGGAATTGAGCATCTGCCAGGGCGGGATTTTGGGAATCCTGGCAGAGCAGTGGAGGATACTCCGATCATCCACACCAGCATCAGTAATTCTAACTGTGATCGTGCTGGGAATACTAGATAGTTTATTAAGTGGGAGAAAATAGCAAAAGGAAGGGAAAAAAAAGCAGGGAAAAGGGACTCGTTGTCACTTTTCAGTTATGGGTTGTTTTTTTTAAGTGCCTTAAACACCCACTTTTACTTTACTTATTTTTATTTTGAAGCCCAAGGAAAGACAAGCAGAGGGATTAGAGGGATCAGCTCTGAAATTCTGCACAATTCCAAGCAGCAGGTCCAAAACTGGTTTAAAAGCTTCATTTTTGTTTGGATTAGGAGACTCCTAAAGGTCCCTTCCAAGCCAAAGCATACCATGGACAAATAAATATCTGTTTCCAAGATAAGTATCTGTTTCCAAGAGCATGGAGTGACAGGATAAGGGGGATTTGCTTCAAACTAAGAGTAGGTTCAGATGGGATATCGGGTAGAAATTTTTCCCTGTGAGGGTGGTGAGGTCCTGGTTGCCCAGAGAATTTGTGGATGTTCCATCCCTGGAAATATTAAAGGCCAGGCAAGCCCCAGGAGGCCAAATGAGGAGTTCAGCACCTACTGCTCTGTTTCCCATTTTCTTTTCCCCTCTGTTTTTTTTTTTGCCTGTCTATTTTAGTTCCACACCATGCCATCCCTGAAAGTTTTGGAGTCTTACACAAAGCCCCCCACAGTTTTGGAAATATCAAGGGTCAGAGCCAATGGAAGGATCTCATCCATCCCCAAAGCCAAGTATTTTTGCTATTAGTGTATAAATAGACTATTCCCCAAAGAGCTGCTGGCTACCAATGGAATTTCCCAATCCAACAGAGCTGGAGCTGCACAGGAGAGGCTCTAAAATAGGGACTGAGGTAAAAGTATTGAGGTAAAACTACCTAAAATAGGGATTGAGAGGTGACTTTCATTAAAACATGGAATGGTTTGGGTGGGAAGGAACCTTCAAGGTCATTTCCTTCCACCCCGCTGCCATTCGACGCATTTCACTGGACCAGGCTGCTCCAACCTGGCCTGGAATACTTCCAGGGATGTGGCTTCCACAACAAATTGAGTGTGCAGGTCGAATTCCGCAGGGAAAGAGACACACAGGAATTGTCACCTTCAGGATCCTCATTTCCCTCTAGATGCTCCCTCTGCAACAGTCACCGATTTCCCTGATCCCAAATCCAACATCTACATGGGAACACTTCCTTGAGCAAGGCCCATCCCCTTGCTCCCAGCAGGCTGTTATTTTTAAAAGAGGGCCCTGCAAAGAGAATTCCCAATCCTGGCTCCATGCCTGCAGCTCCTCTTGCAGCTCGGGACGAGTCACCTGGAAATGCCAAGTCAAGGCGGAAACCCAAAACCGTTACTTACGACCGCTGACGTAACCGGGGCCGGCAAAGAGCCAAGAATTTGAACTTTTCCCAATTCCTGAAGGAGTGAGGAGCCACCTCGCCAGCCACGCTCCACCCCTGGCTCCCAAGGACAAGCCAGAGGGAAGAGAGAGCTGGCAATGGAATGATTTCCGGGCAAGGTCAAACCTAGGTGGGACAGAGGAACGACAGAGAGCAGTGACCTTGGAAAGGTTTGGATTAGCTGGAAGAAATTCGGGGAAACGGGAGTAATGATGGAGAGAAGAAAAAGATGTGATGAACTCTGAGGAGTTCTGTGTGTGATCCAAGGGCTTCCCTGAGGGAAGGGATCAAGAGCTTAACTCGGCCGTAACGCGATCGGAGGCGGCGCCTCGAAGAGCAGCAAAACCTCACACAACTCAGATGAAAAACAAATATAAAATAAAACACAAAACAAGGAAAAAAACCTCCAAAATTCCCTCAATTGCCATCCCATCAGGAATCAACGCACTGGACACATCAAGAAAAAAATAGGAGAGGGTGTAAAATCCAGGGCTGAGATTTTCAGAGTTGCCAGAGGGATCCAAACACCCGGTGTCGATAAAATTATCAGCAGCTGAGCATTCGGATGCCACCCATAACTTGCTCCTCACCATTTACACCCCCTTTACTCGCCCGAGTAATGCAAAGCAGCTCCTGCCACTTTTGCCTCCAGTGTTTTTCCAAGCAAACATTCCTTGCCCATCCCAACCCCTCATGTCACATCCTGTGGAGCAAGGAGGAGAAAAGTGAGGATTTAGGGAATTTTTTGGAGGGTGATTCTGGCAGTAAAGAGTTGGAAAAGCTTCTGCAGATGCAGAGTGAAGCAGGTTTTCTGAATCCTATGGAATTTCTCTTTAGGAAGATGGGAAAACAAACAGGATTCCTTTGGTTTGGTAGTTTCAACACTAGGAAAAGCAGGAAGCTGATAACACAAACCACTGGTTTATCTCTGTCTGGAGCAGGAGAAAGGGGAAGATAAGCAGGGAAGGAATATTTTCAAGGGAAGCAACACAAAACCAGGTTGGATGCAGTGGATCCAACAAGGATGTGCTCCCAAACTACTCCTCCTCTGGCCATGGAGCTGCACAGCCACAGATGGGGAATTGCAACAATCCCCCATCTACTTAGGTTGAAGAAGGGAAGTTTCTGTGGGACACTGGAAAGGAATTCTTCCCTGCGAGGATGGTGAGGAACTGGAATAGAATTTCCAGAGAAGCTGTGGCTGCCCCTGGATCCCTGGAAGTGTCCAAGGCCAGGTTGAACAGGGCTTGGAGCAACCTGGGATAGTGGAAGGTGTCCCTGCCCACAGCATGGGAGTGGAATTGGATGATCTTCAAGGTCCCTTCCAACCCAAACCATTCTGGGATCTAAAGTCCAGGATGAACCATCCACCTCTCCCAGGAAAAAATCCAAAAGCTCCTTAGAAGTTCCTTTAATATTCAGACCTGGAGGTCACAGCAGGAAAAGGGAGCCAGGCTTTGAACTCAGAACACAGCAAAATAAGTTGATCCTTGAGGTCTCTTCCCAACCCAAACCATTCCATGATTCCAAGTTCACCTCAAGCAGGATACAACCGGTCTCACATGGAATCATCCAACCCGGCAAGCACCGAATTATTTAAGGAACAAACACAACATAAATAAGGAAAAGTCCCTGGAGAATCTCCCTCCTGCTTTCTCCATCTCCTGCTTCCAGCCAGCTGTGACCGTGCCGAAACAATCCCGGAGCAGTCCTGCCTGGAAGGGGACATTACAGAGGTGGAAAAGACACGGAGGAGCTTCTTTGTAATATTCCATGATCCCCCCGGGCGAGGCGCGGAGCCGGCGCTGCTGAACGCTGCACTTTTGGATTCAATTAAAGTGATTATCTGTTGTGCCAAATAAATTGTGTCCAGCATCTATCCTGCAGGATTTTACACCTCCAGCCTCATTATTCCCTAACTGTTTCCTCCTGTTTATGCTCTCTCCAATTAAATTGCTGATAATATGAGCCAAAATAAAAAACGAGCGCACCTTGTCCGGAGAAAATTGATTCCCTTTTTTTCCTGCACCAGGCGATTGCCAGGTTTTATATACTCTGTTCCTGGCGATCATTAGTAATTCAATTTTCTTTTTATTAGCCCCCTTATCTGCTGAGCAATATAGTGGCAGAGCTGACCTCTTTCGCACGGGTAAATGTTTAAAATCTTTTCCCTGATTAATTTTGCCAGTTAAGGAAAAGAGGAGAAATGATCCGGCTCTTTGCCATCACAATGAATAAAGCTTAATGTTGATTGTGATGGAATTTCTAATGCCAAGGAAATTGATTGAACGCAGCAATTACCCCGCAATAGGAACTCCAGGGAAATGGGATGGTTTTCTCCCCGGCCGTAGCCTTTTGGTTATTTAAAACAATCCAATTTGCAAGGATAATTATATATTAGTGTTTTATCTGCCACCGGGAATGAACATGGGAATTTTGATACTGGCCCGGCATTAGCAGGTTATTGCTGCAAATTACTCCAGATCTGCTTTCTTTCACATAAAGACGAAATTAGGCCATCAATAACCAGAAAAAGGTGGACTGAGGAGATGGGAGAGGCACGAGTGCCCTCTGCAGGGCTATGTGTGCTTCCCAAAATCCCCAATTCTGGAAAAGTCCCCGATTCTCCTGCAAAAATCCCAATTTTCCCACATGTACCACGCAGTCTTCACTCCCATTCTCCTCATCTGTACATTTGTCACATCTCTGATATTAAAATGAATTAGAAAAAAATCAATCTATCTTCCTTTGAAGCACCTATTCCTAGCTTTTTCCAAGGAAAAAGTCCTAGGAGTAAGAATGACAGCTCAGATGCCCAAGCAGGATGAGCCAAGGAATGGTGAGGAAAAAGTTCCCAACTACCAGAACTCATTTGTCAAAAAAGTTAGGTTGAGAATAAGCCTCATCCTGCAAGAAATCCCACATAAAGATAGGAAAAAGCTGTTGGAAAAGCGTGGGATTCCCATATCCTCTGGCATGGGACTTTTAGGATGGGAAAAGCAGGAATATCCCACTGTTATCATACCTGCATCAGTCAAACCTCACTTAGAAGTTGGCGTGTTCCCCCCAAAACCGGTGAGAAAAAGACGCCATCCCTGAACTTTTGGGAATATTCCATCTTCAGTTTGGAGAAAGCAGATAAAGATTCCCAAGGTGATGGGACAGGACATGGACAAAAAGCTCATTTGGCATTTAGACTGGCTGGAAGAGCTGGGAATGTCCAGGACAACAAAAGAATCCAGGGAGAGCCTGGAGCCTCTTCCAGTGCCTAAAGGGGCTCCAAGAGAGCAGGAGAGGGACTTGGGACAAGGACCTGAAGTGCCAGGACACAGGGAATGGCTTCCCACTGCCAGAGAGCAGTGATGGATGGGGCAGGGATAGATGGGATTTGGAAAGGAATTCCTCCCTGTGAGATTGGGAAGCTGCTGGAATGGAATTCTCAGAAAAGCTGTGGCTGCCCCATCCCTGGAAGTGTTCAAGGCCAGGTTGGACAGAGCTTGGAGCAACCTGGGATAGTGGCAAGTGTCCCTGCCCATAGCAGGGTTGGAATTCCATGATCTGCAAGGTCCCTTCCCAACCAAAACATTCCATGGTTTTAACCAACACAGTGGGACCCAAGACCTTAATGATCCTTGCTGGTGCTCCAGCTTTTCCCTGGATAAGGAGAGAAACAACCACCACCTTTTATCCCTCTTCCATCACACCTTTGAGCATCCCAGAGGTGAGGGAGGCAGCCTGACCTGAAACTTCCTCCCTGCTCCATCATCCCACTGGAAAAACTTCCATTTGGGACACACTCCAATACCTGAGCTGTTATTAAATATTCCACTTCATCAAGTATTTTGGAATTAATTGGTTAAGAGCTGCAGGTGGATCTCTCATGAAACAGCACAAACAATCCCAAGAAAATTCCTACCAATCTGCCACTTCCCACTGGCTCTCTGATCTCTAAATAAAAGCAATTCCCACAGAGGGAAGTGCCTCTGGACAGAGCATTGGCCAACACCAACCCCAATTCAAAACTCAGCAGTGGCTGGAAGAGCTTCCCTACTGATGAGACCAAACAGATCCACTTGGGTCCAAGAAGGGAATTGGAAAGTTAGGAGAGAGACCAGGACTTGGGAAAAGCAGGAGTACAGCCCACAGAGCTGTGTCACAGATCCCAAAATCCCGTGGAACAGGACAAACAGGAATCCAGCAAGGCTGTGTCACCACAGGCCCCACATCTGTGGGGACGGAAGGGGTTGATCCAGCTTTTCCAGCCACGCCACCATGCAGGAAGTTGGGAACATTCCTCCCCTCTGTCTTTCCCTTCAGTGTGATCCCAGAAATGGATCCACCTCCCTGCTCCATTCCTGCCCCACTCTGCTCCCAGTGTATCCCAGTAACCCCATTTAGTTCCTTCACACCTGTCAAGGAGAAATGGAAAAGACTGGAAATTTCATCACTTTGTGGTGATTAATATCCACAATATTTTGCTGGGATTAATATCCACACTTTGCCCCAAAAGCAACCAAAACAACCTTCCTAAAACCTCCTGGATAACCTGGGAGCCAGGAACTTAATCCACAAAACTTCATTTATTCCCAGCTCCATGTGGAACCAGAAGACACTGGCATCACATCCATAATTATACATTTAGACGGAACACAGGGAATGTGGGAGTTGTCCCAATCCCTGTGAGCATCCAGGATCTCCCAGATTTGGGAATATCCCTGCCTCATCCATCACCCAATAATCTTTTCCTACTAAACCTGGGGAAAAAAAAAAAACCCACAAGAGTCCTGGATCACATGGAGGAACAGCTTGGAATAATTCCACTGTTTCCCAAACCCAGAGTTTAAGAATATTCCAACACATGAAGCTGCAAATCCTCTGCCTGGGATTGAAGCTCTCCAAGAAAAATCCTGAAATACAAAAGGATTCAAATCCAGAAAGTCAATTTTAATCAAAGGGAGCAAATCCAAAATTCACTGAAGGAATTTCAAGGCAATCTGGGCTCCTCCTGAATTTCTCTGCAAAGGAGATGGTGCCACACAGAGAAGCATCTGCCAGGAAAGGCTGGATAATTGGATCCACTTTTGGAGGGGGGAATGAACTCTCTGCTCTCCCAAGGTCACTTCCAGACCTATTCCCGTTTTTTTCCTTCCATTCTCCAACCTTCTTTATTTGCCAACTTCCCAAAGCCTGGAACAAAACTACATTTTGCTTTATTTTCTCATTCCTATCCAGTTAAAATCAAGATCTAAGTATGGGAACATTCCCTTCAATCAAGGAACTGGGATTCCAAACAAGCTGATATCCCTGGAATCATCACTGCCTCAATTCCCTCCGAGGTTAAAATGCTGTAGCAATCCCAAATTGCTCCGAGTCTCCTGAGCTTTCTATCTTTTCATGGAATCATGGAATGATTTGGGTTGGAAGAACTCAAAGATCATGGAATTCCATACTCCTACCATGGGCAGGGACACCTTCCACTATCCCAGGCTGCTCCAAGCCCCATCCCACCTGGCCATGGTCACTTCCAGGAATCCAGGGACAGCCACAGCTTCTCTGGGAATTCCAATCCAGCACCTCACCACTCTCCCAGGGAAGAATTCCTTCCCAATTTCCCATCTAACCCTGCCCTCTGGCAGTGGGAAGCCATTTCCCCTTGTCCTGGCACTCCAGCCCCTTGTCCAAAATCCCTCATCCAGGAAAACTCAACATCTCAACATCCGTGGAGATGTTGAACACCAAATAATCTCAAAATATAACTGGAGACAAATCCTATGTCTGATCCAAACCCTTCTCCCAGCTCCAGCAATTCCCACAGGGAATTTCATGGGGCCACAGGAAAAATGTGTCTCATATCCATCTGAAACAACTCAATCCCAGGTGGGGGAAGCCTTAAAAACATCCCTAGGGAACAAAAGAACTTGGAGCCACCAAAATCCTAACAACATTCCAGACACATGGAGATGCCACTCTGAGCTCCAAGTTCTGCTCCAAAGAAGCAGGATATGGATGCAAATTCCCTGTTCCCAAACGTGGTGGATTTAGTATTCTACTAATTATTGGTGTTTTAAGCAAATTAGATTAAAAACTGGACACAGCACTGGGACACAGATGAGATTGTGTATTCCTGCCTCTGCCAACCTCTTCCTTCTTGGAAAACCCTCCTGAAAATCCAGGGAAACCCCAGGAAAAGCAAGAAACAGCTTTTGTGTGGCAATGCCAAAGGACAATATGGATATGGAGTCAAACTCCTCAGTGTTTGCTCCAGGACCAACACCACTCCAGGATGACTCGGCAACACATTCCCAAATCCAAGAACCCTTGGAATCACTCCAACAAGTCAGTGAGCCCTTGGAATGCCTGTTCCTACCTTCCTTGGTGGCCACCTGTGTCCTGGTCGCTGGCATCCGGCAGAGCCGGTGCTTGGAAATCTGCACCAGGCCCCGGGGCGAGGAGCGTTTCGCCGTCACCGAAGCTTTTCCCCGCATGGAATTTCTCCTCCGGAGGTGGAAGCGGCTCTTCAGAGCTGTGGTGGGAGAGATGTTCTTCTTATCCGTGGGGGAACTGGGAAAGGGAACGTCACACGGTTAGGAGGGAGCAGGGAAGTGACCAAAACGCTCCTGGTGTCCTTCTCCAGGGCTCCAAGAGGAGTCAAATCCCACCAGGATTCTCCTCTGGTTGAGGGGGAGGAGAAGCTCTGAACAGAAAATTCCAAGGAAACAGGCAAATGTGAGGAATTCCTGGCAAGGAACAGATGGAGAATGAGGTGTTTGACAGCCAAACTTACTCATTGCCTTCTGCTCAACAGATGTAAGAGATTGAATCATGGAATCATGGAATTGTTTAGCTTGGAAAAGACCTCTGAGATTGTCAAGTCCAAGCATTTCCCAGCACTGCCAAGGCCACCACTGACCATGTCCCTAAGTTCCACATCCACAGGGATCTTAAAACCCTCCAGGGATGGGGATTCCCAATGCCTGAGCACCCTTTACAGGAAGGAATTTTCCCAATATCCAAACTAAACCTCCCATGGAGCAGTTTGAGGCTGTTTCCTCATACCCTGTCCCTTGTTCCCTGGGAGATCCTGATCCCTCCAGGCTGCTCCCTCCTGTCAGGGAATTTAGGGAGCCAGAAGGTTCCCCCTGAGCCTCCTTTTCTCCAGGCTGAGCTCTCCCAGCTCCCTCAGCTGCTCCCAGTGCTCTAGACCCTTCCCCAGCTCTATTCCCAACCCTGGATATGCTCTAGATCCTCAATATCCTCTTCCCAGGATTTGAGGAGCCTCAGCAGTGTCCAGTACAGGGGGATGATCCCTTCCCTGCTTCTGCTGGAATTTACCAAGGTCTGGGAGGTCTCCCTGAACTGCCAAAAAATCCCAAACATTCCTAGCTTCTCCAGGTTGCTCCAGAGTGATTTTCCCAGCACAATCCACCCACTGATAGTTTTCCACACAAAGCAGGAGGGCAAGGCAAGGACAGAAACCTGCTGGGAAGCACTGAAGGGATCTGGGAAACAGAAGCATGAATTAACACAATTATGAGAATTTGAAATTAAATCAAGGAAAATTCAGCTTCCTTTGCTGAGTGAGGAAGTGGTGGTGACCACTTCCAGTGCCTAAAGGGGCTTCAAGAGAGCTGGAGAGGGACTTGGGACAAAGGATGAAGTGCCAAGGACATAGGGAATGGCTTCCCACTGCCAGAGGGCCAGGATAGATGGGATATTGGGAAGAAATTCTTCCCTGGCAGGGTGGTGAGGCCCCGGAATAGAATCCCCAGAAAAGCTGTGGCTGCCCCATCCCTGAAGTGTCCAAGGCCAGGTTGGACAGGGCTTGGAGCCGCCTGCAATAGTGGAAGGTGTCCCTGCCCATGGCAGGGGTATGGAATTCCATGATTTTTAAGGTCTTCCAACCCAAACCATTCCACGATTCCATAAATCCTCCAGCACACAACAACCCTCAGTGGAATTCCTCCCACAGCCACAACTTGACATAAAATCCATGGACACAAAACCCAAACCAACAACTTACCCCACATTCCCTTTCCTCCTGATGATTTTTGTCCGACTCTTCACTTTGTAACTGGACAGGGCAGCCTCTCCAAAGGATTTCACCCCACTGGGAACAACGGACACCACGCTCGGAGCTGAGACAGAGGTGGTTCGAGGGATATTTTGGGCTGGAGGCTTCTGGTCCTCAGATCTCCACTGGAATGCTGACTTGGAAGTGGAAGGCAAAGTCTGCAAGCTGGAGGCTTTCCACTTATATTTACTGGGAGAAACCCCCAGCTTGGATTGCAACCCCAACTTCTTTATCTTCGCTCCCAAATCCGCTTTGGGGGAGATTTTAGCACCTTTGTCCGTTCCTGCAATGCCCTTCTTGGAATTTTCAGCCCGAGGGCTCGCCCACCTCTTCACAATCCGAGAGCTTTTCCCAGGGTTTGCCACCCAGGTGTAGTTGTTTTTCCTGAATTTCTGAGATTTGCTGGAGATGGGTGCTGAGGCAGCTTTTTGGAGAGCAGGAGCTTTGGGAATTATGGGAAATCTGCTCTTCACCGTAGTCACCCCAGCCTGAGCAGGTCGAGAGAGCATCTCAGCATTCCCAAAGAGTCTGGGATGTAGGGAAGCATCCTGGACTTCCTCACCACTTGGATGCCCTGGAAAGGGTGGTTCTGCCTTGAGCCGTGCCAAGTGCTGGGCTGGCTCCTGACCTGGCAATTCCAAAGAATTTAGTGGCTCCGACTTCAGTGCCACGGCACTTTCACTGCTGCTTCCAGAGGCAGAAAAGGAGCTCCCAGCTCCACTTCCAGGCAGGCACACAGTCCTTGATGTGGAACTGAAGGAAATGGATAGGGAAGGTCTTCCCTCTTCCTTCTGGAGAAGAGATTTCTGGATATTTCCATTCGCCGAAGGAGCCACCGCCGCTTCCCGCCCGGAAAAATCGCCATAACAACCCACATTTTCCTGGCCAGCCCTTTGTGCCACCTGGATATCCACAACGATGTTCCCATCTGTGGTGAAGTCCACGTGTCTCTCTGGGGACGATTCTGGTGGCTCAGGAGTCTGGCTGTCCCCAAGGCTCCCAAAACCCTGGGAGGAAGTGCTAGAAGCACTTCCAACATCATACCCCGATCCCGGCAGCCGGTTGTCCAGGGAGTATTTTTTCCTCCAGGAGTGAGTCTGGCCTGGGTGGAAATTCCTGGGAGCCTGCTGGGGGTACCTGGCAGAAAAGGCTCCTCTCCTGGTGTAGCCAGGCTGGCGGGGGTTGTTCCACCTCGGAGGAGCCAATGGCGCCGGACGCGGGACATTCCCGTGCATGTTCCTGTGGCTGTTGATGAGACCTGTGGAAGAGAAGACAGAGCATTAATTCCCTGGTCCCATGGGAATCTGAGAGCAACACAGAGCTGCTTTTCCTTGTGCTGGAATGACATAATCACTGGGGTTTTGGATGAGCCAGGATGGAGGGAAAAGTCATGGACTCACAGCATCCAGGAATGGTTTGGGTTGGAAGGGACCTCCAAGAACACCTGGTTCCACTTCCCTGCCATATCCCTGGATTCCACAGGTTGCTCCAAGCCCCATTCAATTCGGCCTTGGACACTTCCAGGGATCCAGGGACAGCCATAGCTTCTCTGGGAATTCCATTCCAGCCCCTCACCATCCTCCCAGCCAGGAATTCCTTCCCAATATCCCATCTATCCCTGCATTCTGGCAGGGGGAAGCCATTCTCTGTGTCCTGGCAGATCCTGATCCCACCTGATTTCACCCGCCTGTCAGGAAATTTTAGGGAGCCAGAAGTTCCCTCTGAGCCTCCTTTTCTCCAGGATGAGCCTCCCAGCTCCCTCAGCTGCCCCTGGTGCTCCAGACTCTTCCCAAGTTCCCTTCCTTGCTTCCCATCAAAGCAGCAACAAGGACACTCCAAGACTTTACTGCTGTGTCCCTCTGGAAGCCACCAGCTCTCCCTGGTGCTTTGATCCACCAACATCCCTGTTCATTCATGAATTTCTGCCCTTGTCCAGCCTCAGTGTTTAGAAAATCTTTCCCATGAGTGCTACCCAAAGGAATTTGGAGCCTGGTATTTCAGGCAGAGTTTTTCCTTCATCGGGGTCACAGAGCTGCCGGGAGAGCCATGTCAGCACATTCCTCATGGAAAAGCAAGGACTGTTTTCCTCCCTCTCATCATTCCCTCACGTAGGAGCTCCTGGAGAGGCAAATCCCAAGTCCTGAGTGGAGGCTGTGGCCTCACTAACAAGGAAAATTTACTTTGAAGGACAAAAATAAAGGGATTTGGTGCTAAAATAACCTCTGCTGCTTTCCAGAGCCTGGGAAGGGCACATGGATACACATTCCACCTCTGTGCTCACACCCCAGGGCTCTGGGACAGGGAAAAGCCCCTTCCCAAAGCCAGGAGAGTCCTAGATCCTGCCGAGAGCAACACTGTGAGAATTCCCTGGTGTGGGCATCCCAAAATCCCCCAGCACTCCATGGGCCTGGGTCTTTTCCCTTTCCACCTCTTCCCAGCACTCCCTGGATCACTTCCCTCTTCTCTCAAAACTCCTGAGTCCTTTCTTCTCCCCTTTCCTTCCTTCTCCCAGCACTCTAGGATTTTCTCCATCCCCATCCCACTCACACTCCCTCCCAATACTCCCCTAAAATCCAACATCCCTCCCATAGCTCGTCCCTCCCCCACCAACGACTCCCCAGGTCCCGTCACAACCTGTCCCACCACAGATTCCCAAAATTCCCGCCACTTCCCAAGATGCCCAGATTTCCCCTTATCCCTCCTCCAGGTCCTCTCACATTCCTCTCAGCTCCCCTCATAGCAGCCACTCCCTGTTTCCCTCGTCCCTCATTCCCTTTTTTCCCCATTCTCCTCGATGTCCCCTCGTTTCCCGGGGTCCCCGCCGATCCATTCATACCCTGGAGCATTCGGATCTCTCGGCCCAACCTCTCCCATTCCCGGATCCCCCGATTCCCGCACCCTGGAGCACTCGGATCTCCCGGCACAGCCACTCCCATTCCCGGATCCCCCCGATTCCCACACCTTGAAGCACTCGGATCTCCTGGCCCAGCCTCTCCCACTCCCAATCCCCCCAATTCCCGCACCTTGGAGCATTCGGATATCCTGACCCAGCCTCTCCCACTCCCAATCCCCCCAATTCCCGCAACTTGGAGCATTCGGATCTCCTGGCCCAACCTCTCCCATTCCCGGATCCCCCGATTCCCGCACCCTGGAGCACTCGGATCTCCCGGCTCAGCCGTTCCCATTCCTGGATCCCAATTCCCGCACCCTG
>VZTT01014703.1:0-12191 GCA_013400855.1 Buphagus erythrorhynchus | reverse complement strand
AGGGTTATACATTAGAGGGGAATCTTAGGTATCAGGTGTTCTTGGAGCTCTGTACCTCTCAATGGGGAAAGAGAGAGGGAAATGTGGTTGGGAAATTAGGATAAAAGGGAGGCTTTGTCCTCCAAAAATTTGAGAGACCCCAGGGGAATGGCTCTCTCCCTTTATTGGAATAAAGCAAAAAGGACTCCTCTGTCTCCTTTTTGGACATAAACCTCTGGTGTTTGTGGCTTAATTTTCCTGACATTCCCTGTCCCCTGTTACCATCTTAGTCTGGACCAGCTGTTACTGTCCTCAGCCTGGGCCACGGTGGCTCTTCTCTGTCCCCAGCCTCTGTTCCTTCCACAACCTCATCCAGCCATCTCCTGTCCCCATCCCAGCCTGGTCCAGCTGTCCCCATTTCTCCTGTCCCCATCCCAGCCCGGTCCAGCTGTCTCCATTTCTCCTATCTCCATATCACCCTGGTCCAGCTGTCCCCACTTCTGTCCCCATCCCTACCTGGTTGGTCCAGCTGTCCTCATCTCCCAATGGTCAGATGGCTGCACCATTTCTCCTACGACTGTTATCCCAAAAAAGGTTCTCCCACACAGTGTGAAAGAGCCTGATCTACAAATTGAGCCAAAATATTGGAATTATTTACAGTTCTGCACAGAAATGGGGAGCTGGTTTTTCCTTCTCCTGGCCTTGGTTGTTTCTCCAGTTCTCCCAGGACCATTGATTCCATGTTCCATTGGGTTGGGGTTTGGGTGATATTTTATCCTAAGTTTCTTCTTCCCTCCTTTCTTCACATCTGCAGCTCCCAAGGCTCACTAAGGCTGCAATTACCAAGATGTGTGAAACACAGTTTATCTACTTGGAAACTGGAAATCTTGGAGCCAGGCTGGGAGAGCTGGGAATACCCAGCCTGGAGAAAAGAGGGATCAAGGGAGAGCTCAGAGCCCCTTCAAGTGCCTAAATGGGCTCCGGGAGAGCTGGGGAGGGACTTTGGACAAGGGACGGAGGGACAGGACACAGGGAATGGCTTCAAACTGACAGGAGATGGCGTTAAATGGGATATTGGGAAGAAATTCTTCCCTAGGAGGGTGGTGAGGCCCTGGAATAGAATTCCCAGAGAAGCTGTGGCTGCCCCATCCCTGGAAGTGTCCAAAGCCAGCCTGAAAAGGGCTTGGAGCAACCTGGGATACTGGAAGGTGTCCCTGCCTATGGCAGGGATTGGAATGGGATGATCTTCAAGGTTTCTTCCAACACAAATCATTCCAGGATTCTGGGATCTCCTGTATCGAGGTAAACCCGGTCCAGCTGTCCCCAGCCCCTGTCCCTGTCCCCATCCCCTCTCCCATCATCAGTGTCTTCCCACAGCCAGGCATGAGGGGGAGATTTTCCTGGTGATCCAAAGGACAATCTCCAGCAAGGAAACGTTAATTCCACCCATCAGCCACGTGATTCCTTATTTCCCACACTTTGGCTGTCATTTTAAAAATGTTTCACAGGAAAACCAGTCCCAAAGCTTCAAATTTACTTGTGGAAGTGAAGAAAATCCTTAAGGAGCTTGTTTTCCAAATAGTTTCATTCTTCCCTGAGGGAATAAACCCCATAAACAAAGAGCAGCAGAGCCTCAAGTCTGCAAAGGAGATAAAACTCCAGCCTAAAATTATTCAGGGAACAAAAAGCTGAGCCAAGGAGCTGGAGCAACACGACACCAGGATGGAACCTTTGGAAAAGCAACCCATTATCAACTTCAAATCCTTTAAAACAGACACTGTCCCTTGGGATATCTCACTTCCTGACGCAGCTGGGGAGTTCTGCCTGTCCCAGCTCTGATCAAATCACATCTCTGAGATGAGCCCACGATTTCCCTGCTTGGAAAGGGAGATTTAGTAAATTATTTATGGTGTCTTGTGGCATTTTAAAGTGGAATATTGGAAAAACCAGCCTGTTGGGATAAACTATTTTAGGAGAAAAGGCTTCAAAATACAAAGAATTTAGGGAGTCTGACCCTAAAACTGCTAAAAAACACCCCAAATCCTTTCTTTTTTTTCCAAATCTTGCACACATGGCAACAGGCTGGGAACCAGGCAGGCAGGAATGACAGATCTCCTCCCTTTGGGCAGCCTCAGATCATTTTCAATCGATCCCAAATCCCACCCAGAGTTTCATAATGGCTTTAAACTGACAGGAACTGGCACTTGTGCCAAGAAAAATCCTCCTCCACTCCCAGCTGCTCCTTCCCTCCCTTGTGCTGGCACAGGGAGTCGAGTGCTTTGCATAAATGAGCTTGGAACGAGCTGCCCTGAATTGAAATTAATTCAGCACACGTGGAGGAAAAGCTCATTTTTAACCCAGGGAAGCCGTGGATCCACGACTCCCACAAAATCCAACCTCAGGAAAAGGCGAACTCAAAGCTGTTTTACCAATTTGCAGCAAATTTTGTATGGAGAAAATGCAAAGTTTGGAGGATCTTGGACCACATAGGGTCATCCTTGGGTGTTTTCCATCAGGAGAGCCTTGGGATGGGGGTATCCAGAGGAGGAGAAGCAGCATTTTAAGCATGAACTGGATCTTCTCCAGGGAATAGAGAGGAGCATCCTGTCTCGGGACAAGCAGCTGGCAGAAATCTCCCCTGGGATTTGTGCAGAGGGCAAAGGAGAGACGAGGATGTTAAAATATTAAAACAAACCTTTTTTTTTTTCTGGCTTTCCAGCCCATTCCTGTCACAAGTTACATATACAAAAAGAATTTATGGCACTTTTAATTCACAGCACTAAGTTTCTATGACACTTTGGGAGTCTAATTTAATTTTTTTCAAAAGAGAGGAGGAAAAAAAAAAAAACAAGTGCAGGGTTTTGGGTATGAGTAGACATCTCAGAGAAGGGAACACATGGAAGAGGAATTAAATTGTCTCGTTCAGCCCAAAAATAAATCCTTTCAATGTCCTAAAACATTATCCCAGTGCAGATTCAGTGACAAGTGTGGCAGAGGATCCCTAGATCCTGAAACATCTAGTACTGCCAGGGATCCGTTTGCAGGAACAGCAAGTGTGGGACATCATGGAATTTTGGAATGGTTTGGATTGGAAGGGACCTTCAAAGTCATGGAATTCCACCCCCCACGTGGGCAGGGACACTTTCCACTATCCCAGGCTGCTCCAATCCCCGTCCAACTTGGCCTGGAACAATTCCAGGGATGGGGCAGCCACAGATTCTCTGGAATATCTTCCAGCACTTATGAGTCTCAGCTGGATCATTGTGTCAAGATTTCAGGCAGATGCCTTAATTAAAGTGTAAAAAAGAAGGGAGAGAATCCAGGAGGAGGTGGAAAATCAAGAGAGTGAAGGTTTAAAACTTGTGTAGTCCCAAGGTCAGTGGTTGCTCCCTGCATCCTTTTCCTGAAGGATTGGGAAGTAAAGAGTCTGGAGGTGAGTGACCCATTCCCTGCTCTGCCAGCACCATCCATGGCAGGGACTCATGGGATGCAATCTGGCTGCAGAACTTTTCCTTTTCCTTTTCCTTTTCCTTTTCCTTTTCCTTTTCCTTTTCCTTTTCCTTTTCCTTCTCCTTCTCCTTCTCCTTCTCCTTCTCCTTCTCCTTCTCCTTCTCCTTCTCCTCCATCTTCTTCTCAACATTTCCAGAGATGGGGCATCCACAACTTCCCTGAGCAGCCCAGTCCAGCATCTCACCATCCTCATAGTGAACACTTTCTTTTTATCTCCACTCTAAACCTCTCCCCTTTCTGTTTAAATCCATCACTCCTCATCCTGTCACTCCAGGCCTTACTAAAAACCCTTCCTCCCATTCCTACAGAAATCCACGGACACAGCCCCAGCTCTGAGAGGAACTCAGCAGTTATTTACCACTGAAGAAATTTGCTTCTTCTACAAAAAGTTTTTCCTATTTTAACTCAAATGGGGAAAAAAAAAAAAGTGCTACCCAAGGGCAAACAAACTCTCAACTCACATTTTTTTGCTGATAACAGCAAGACTCCAGAGCGGGGCTCAAGGGAAGGAGATGTCTCCTGGGTTAGATGGAAAACAGAGAAGAAAATGTCAGGATCAAGAGAAGAAATAGCTGCAGGATCCTGAAAGAAAAGCTGCTGTCATTTATCGAGTGGGTGCTGAGGTTTTGTTGTGGTGTCTGGTTTTTGGGGATGTTTCTTGCCTCTGGTGTCGCTGCCAGGGCAGGAGCTGCACATAGAGCTGAATCCACGTGTTTGGGAAAGGGAGAAACCAGAGGGATGATCTCTGTGCTTCCATGTCATTATCATTCCCAGTCAGGATTATTTTCCAAGGTATTTCAAGTGGGGACAGGGAGCAAATTCTCTTCTTTCTCCTCTATGTTCACCCACTGAATTCAGGATGGTTCATTTGGCAATTCCATGGTGGCAGAAGGACCAACCATGGATCAAAAACCTCAGCTATGAATCAATTAATAAAAAAATGTCTTAAATCCTCTGCTCTGTGGGAATGGGATTGCAGGGGCTGTGATATCCCATGACAAAATGCATTTCCTTTACTGAGTGAGGAGGTGATCACAGGGACTCACAGCACCTAGCTCTGGGGTCCCCAACAGCAGAAGGACTTGGAGGTGCTGGAGTGAGTCCAGAGGAGGCCATGGAGCTGCTCCAAGGGCTGGAGCCCCTCTGCTCTGGAGTCAGGCTGGGAGACTTGGGAATCTCCAGCCTGGAGAAGAGAAGGCTCCAGGGAGAGCTCAGAGCCCCTTCCAGTGCCTGAAGGGGCTCCAGGAGAGATGGAGAGGGACTTGGGATAAGGGCCTGGAATCACAGGACATAGGGAATGACTTCCCACTGCCAGAGGGCAGGGATGGATGGGATATTGGAAAGGAATTCCTGCTTATGAGGGTGGTGAGAGGCTGGAATAGAATTTCCAGAGAAGCTGTAGCTGCCCTATCCCTGGAAGTGTCCAAGGCCAGGTTGGACGGGGCTTGGAACAACCTTGGATAGTGGAAGGTGTCCCTGCCCATGGCAGGGGATGGAACAGGATGGATTTGAAGGTCTCTCCCAACCCAAATCATTCCCTGGTTCTGATGTGACTCCACCATATCCTGGCAATGGAAACATAGCTTTTCCCTTGCTGATTCCATGGGATAGAATCAATCCACCAGGAAACCATGGCAGAATTCCCAAAAATATTTGTTCATGTGAAAACATCCGTATTTATCTAACTTCAGCTCTGAAGGGGAGAGGACTTTGTTCCCCAACTGCTTGGGCCTTGGACTTTTCCCTGCTTGGAAAGGTTGAGAAAGAAAATCATACACTGCCCATTGTAAATATTTGGATTGGGAATATGGTTTGGATGCTCAGCATTGTCCAGCAGAGCTCTTCCAGGAGCATGTGGCCATCCAGGTATCTGGTTTTATCCCAATTTAATGCAGTTACACCACCAGCTGCCATTGCAAAATTCCCACCTGGCAGGACCTGCCTCTCTGGTGTTCCTTGCAAAAAACATTTGCAAATCCTTTTGGTTTCAGGAAATTTCACAGCAGCACCAAAGAGAGGGAAAACAAACCGTTCCTGACAATCTGAGCCATGGCTTGTGCTGGAAAAGCTGAGGGAAAAGCGGCATCAGATGCTCCTTTGCAAGCCCTGGATGAGAAGGAAGGATGTTCAGGAAGAAGGAGGTGAATTTGTGAGACCTTCCTGGGGTTTTTTTGGACCTGGTTCCTCTCCCAGCTGGATCTCTGGAGTTCTGTGGGTGGCACCGCTCAGCAAAACAGAGGTTGATGCACATCCAAAAGTCACAGAGGGAATTCAACTTGCTTGATTCCTCCTGGGACCAATTTTTCCTGCCATTTCACCCACTGAAGTTCCCTGTGTATTGGTGGAGCATCTTTTGATCCATGGCTTCTCCTTGTCCTTCCAACAGCTCCACGATGTCCCAATGCTTCCCTGACCTGCACAGATGAGTCACATCCAGGTTTTTAAGAAGAACCATGAATTTTGGGTGCTCAGCAGCACCAGTTTGGGGGCACACCACTATTCCTGGGTGCCACATGGAGACTCCAGCTCCTTCCAGCCTCCATAGGGTGCTTTGCTCTGGGAACTCCTTCCTTCAAGCTTTGCTCCAGAGAGGCTAAAATTAAACCAGTGATTCCATTGCTGACTGAAAACAGAGCATTCCTTCTCCACCCACGTGTTTTGGATGGACATCAGAAGCCAAACCCCGGCTGCTCAGTCCCCTGTGGAAAAACAATCTTCTATTCTGATCCTCCATCCACCACAGCTTGCTCTGGTCGGGATGTTCAGTTCCCAGACTGGCGTTCAAGGGGTTCTGAAATGGGATTTGCCTGGAAATGGAAAACATAAACACAAGCAGCCACTATTTCTGCAGCTTATTGCCCTGAACAAAAGCTTATTCTGCTCCAGAGGAGGCGGGGGGGGAACAGAAGTTAATTCATGGATAAAGCAAGGGAAATAAAATCCCTTCACAATCTCCTTTCCACTCTGTATGTCCCCAAATTCTTTGGGAAAGTGGAGAATTGCGGGCAGCCAGTGGAAAGATGGAGATCTTTCTCTCTCTCTGCAACTCCAACCCTCATGGGGATAAACTCCTAAATATACCAATCATCACTGAGCCACTTCCAGGTGGTGCAAACCTGCTCCATGGTCATCCAGCCTCACTGGAGTAATGGAATCACAAAACAATTTGGATTGGAAGGGATTTTTGAAGGGCATCCAGTTCCAACCCCCTGCATGGACAGGGACACCTTCCAGTATCCCAGCTTGCTCCAAGCCCTGTCCAACCTGGCCTTGAACACTTCCAGGGATGGGACAGCCACAGCTTCTCTGGGAATTCCATTCCAGCCCCTCATCACTCTCCCAGAGAAGAATTCCTTCCCAATATCCCAACTAACTCTGCCCTCTGCTAGTGGGAAGCCATTCCCTATGTTCTGTCCCTCCATCCCTTGTCCAAAGTCCCTCTCCAGCTCTCCTGGAGCCCCTTTAGGCACTGGAAGGGGCTCTGAGCTCTCCCTGGAGCCTTCCCTTCTCCAGGCTGGTCATTCCCAGCTCTCCTAGCCTGGCGCCAGAGCAGAGGGGCTCCATCCCTTGGATCTCTGAATTCCTGATCCTCTATCACTGGGATCCTCAAGTTCGTGAGTGTCCATCACTGGCTGTCCTGGAGCATCCATCACTAGAATCCCAAATATTCCCCAGGAGAGCCCAGCTCCACAAAATCCCCTCCTGGTCCAAATTCCCAAAGCATGAAGCCAGGAAGGAATCCCCTGCTGCCCACCCTACATGCCCCTGGTTCCCCCTTACCCTCTGCCTCCCCCTAATCCCTGCACAATTCCCAGAGCACCAGCAGGTCTTTTCCCACCCAGAATCCATCAAAGGGACAAAACAGGGGCTGTGACACCAATCCCTGTGCCCTGCTGCCCTCTCCCATGTCTCCATCTGTTCCTTCCCCGCCCTGCACTTCCCATCCCCATCCCGTCCAGTTGAGGCTGGACAAAACTCATGACAGGAGTGACTCCAATCCCGGTCACTCCTGGGGTTTCATTCCCAGCTCAGCGTCACAGCAGGGACAGCCAGGAACTAAACCCACGGCAGCTGCTTGGCTTTAACTCCTTTTTTGTTCCCAAAAAAAACCCACACTTTTCCACCCAGGGTGCCCCCCCAAGCCGCTGGGATACCCCCCACCCCCAAATGCGATTCCCATCTGGAATTCCTCTAGATGTCACCCTCAGCCGTCTTTTCNGGGGCGGCGGGCGGGCGGGCGGACGGTGGGAACCCCCTCATCCCCCCCCCCCTTTCCTCCCCTAATCCCAATCCCAAATCCCACCTCCCCACCCACCCCAACCCCGCATCCCACATCCCTTCCCACCGCCATCCCGCTGCTCCCCGAGGCTTCCCAAAACACCTCTCCACACCCCATTCCCATTCCCAACCCCGGCCCCGCTCGGCCCTGAGGCCGCGGGGGGAAGGGAGAGGATTTTTGCCACCTCAACGCTGCCACCGGCACTTTTAGGGTGACTTAGCTTTTTTTTCTTTTTTTTTTGGTGGGGGAGGAGAGCTGGATTTTCCCTCCCCACATCCAAAAAACTCAACCGCAAGCCAGGCCGGCGTTGTCCATCTTTCCCCAGCTCCAAGGCCAGATCCAGCCTTGGTGACACGAAGGTCACGGTACCTCCAGCCCAGCCTTTTCCTCCCCGCTGTCGCCAATCCCGGCTGCGTGTCCTGGCCGTGCTCCGCTCCTCCGTAGAGGAAACCCACGCCCGGGGCGATCCCAGAAAATCCCCAGGGAAAGCTTTCATCCCTTTGGTTCCCTCTCCTGCATGAGACAATCCCGGCTGTGCGGCTCCGCCGGGCGATGGCCGAGCAGTGAAGATGTCCATGGCCAGGCTCAACAGCGTCAATGGCTTCTTGGAGGACGCCAGGATGGAGCCGGGGGACATGGGCAGGATCCTGCGCTGCCTGGAGATGGGCACCGTCCTCACCTTGTTCTACCAGAAGAAATCGCAGAGGCCGGAGAGAAGGACCTTCCAGGTGAAGCTGGAGACTCGCCAGATCATCTGGAGCCGGACGCCCGAGAAGGTGGAAGGGGACAGTGAGTATCGTGGGGGACAAGGAGGATTGGAGGGGGACAGGGAGGATTGAGGGAGACAGAGGAGTATCAGTGGCAGCGGTGTTGGGGGGCTGGGGATGTGCTGGTGGGATGCTGAGGTGACTGTTCTGGGCGTTTTGGGGTGTCCTGCCACAGTGGGACAAGTGGTTGTGGGGTGCTTGGATGTGTTGGGATGTCCAGCTGTAGTTGGGGGACTGATTGTGGGGTGTTTGGATGTGTTGGGGTGCCTGGGTCTGTTGGGGTGGCCTGGGTTTTGTGGGATGGCCTGCAGTGGTGGGGTAATTGGTTGTGGGGTGCCTGGGTTTTGTGGGATGTCCTGCAATGGTGAGGTAATTGGTTGGAGGGTGCCTGGGTTTTGTGGGATGTCCTGCAATGGTGAGGTAATTGGTTGGAGGGTGCCTGGCTCTATTGGGGCGTCCTACAGTGGTGGGGTGGATTTCTGAGCATGCTGGGTTTCCCAGCTATGATGGGATGACTGGTTGTGGGGTGCCTGACTGTGCTGGGGTGCTCTGTAGTGTTGGAGTAACTGTGGGATGCCTGACTGTGTTGGGGTATCCTATAGCAGTGGGTTAAGTGGTTGTGAGGTTCCTGACTGTGTTGGGGTGTCCTACAGTGGTGGGGTAAGTCTTTGTGGGATTCCTGGTTGTATTGGGATGTCCTACCGTGGGGAGATTGCTTGTGGGGTTTGTGGCCATGTCAGGAGGTTCCACTATGGTGGGGTGCCTGACTGAGGGGTTCATGGATGTGGTGGGATGTCCTGCTATGGTGGGGTAACTGATTATAGGGTGTTTGGGCTTGGTGGGATGTCCTACAGTGGTGGGGTGCCTGGATGTGGTGGAGCGTTTTACCATGTTGGGGTGACTGGTTGTGGAATTCCTGGCCACAGGGGGATGTCCTACCATGTTGGGATGTTCACCTCTATGGAATGTCTTACCTTATTAGGGTGCCTGGCCACAGTGTGGCTCCCAAAAAAGCAGAAGCTGCTGGCCTGAGCAACCCTGGCCTCCCCCATCCCACCTTGGATGTTGTTCTATGGGATCAAGCTGGTTCCATTTCATCCCTGGGGATTTATATCCTCCCTGGCGAGGAGGGAAAGGAATTGCCATCACTGTACCTGCTCATGGTGCTTTTAACCCCAAAACCCCACTGGAGCATCCATAAAAATCACCCTTCCGTGTGGATTCACCGGTGGTTAGGAGGTTGTTGGGACCTTCTCCCAACACTGGGAATTGTTGGGGCTCCACGTCTTGGTGCTTGTTACCTCAAAGCTTTAATTGAGCTAAAAAAATCCAATGAGTGGAACCTGGGATCGGGGTGCCATGGAGCTGCACCATCATCTCATCCCACATCCCCATGCAGGGAAGGAACTCATTTTTGGGATATCACCTCACCTGGGTGATGGCAAAACCCACCCAGGAGGTGCCTTTTTCCTGGATAGGCTCCTCCAAAATCACCAATGACCTCCCCAAAAAAAATCACCACCCACTGCTGACTCCGTGCAAGATCCAGCAAAATCCCCGGGAAGCTTCAGCTCCTGCTTGGAGCGGCTGATCCCAAGGCAGAATTCCAGCTTTGAGCCAGGAAAAGGAGGGTGGCACTCGGAGCTGAGCACAGGCATGAACAGGACCCGTGCTTGTCCAGACCTTCTGGATACAGGAGCAGATTTGTGGGAGCAGGATGTGATGGGAGGAAGGGCACCCAATTTTGGAGAGGTATTTTAGGTCCTCATGGAGAAGAGCTTGTTATCCAGTCATGGAAATAATGCCTTTCCAGCTCCTTGTTTTTTCCGGAAGTGCCGTGCACTGCCAGGTCAGGATCTCAGGTTGCTCGTGATGCTGTGCCTCAGTTTCCCCTCTGGAGCCTTAGGATCTGTCTTTTCCCATACAACAGCCCAGTCTCCCACATGGGAATGAGTAGGCATCCTCCAGGGTCATCCAGAAGGATGAAAAATCAAGGAAAATCCTTCTGGAAATGTGCAATCCTGCCATCCTGTCCCACCATTCACTTTTCCTAGTCTGGACTGAGAGAAATCCCCATCCAGGTGCTGGGCTGGAGCATCCTCACCCCCTGGTCCATCCCTCTTTTCTCACTCTCTGTGATTTTATGGAAGTATCAGCATCTCCCAGACCTCACGCTTGCCTGGACCATTTTAAATTGCCCCCCCTTCAAGCTGGCATCCCGCTTGGAGAGGGATTAGTGGGAAGTGCTGATGTCTCTGTTAGGGACTGTCATGGCCAGGACACTGATCCTGGCTCTCCCCTGGACCCCCAGGATAATTACACGCTTTGTTAAGCAGCCTTTGGACACGTGTCCATGTGTCCATGCCTGGGATCTTCTGGAGCATGGCCTCCAAAATTAACCTCATCCTGGAGGGCTTCCAGTTCATCACCCTCAGCAGACCCCAGTTCCCAGCACAAGAAATCTGGTGGAAAACAGCCCCCCAAAAAAAGGATCTTTACAAGAAGGGAAACTGGGGTGAAGGCAGCATGAAAAACCCAAGAGGATTTTGGAGAGATGGTTCGATGGCACCTCCAGCCTTGTTAATGGCAAATAATTAGAATTAGGGCTTTTATGGGAGGAGAAAATCCAGTTGGGGTTTATCACTGTTGGACAAGGAGGAAATACTTTATTCCAGGTTTTAAACCATACCACAGGATCCCGGCAGGATTTCTCCCAGTTTCCCCTGTCCAGGAGGGTCTGAGGTGCCACATCCTGCAAGAAGGGATGACCGAGGTGCCCAGGCCAGCAGGAATTCCCAGGACAACCATTCCCTCTAACCCCTTTGCTTCCCTCCCAGTGCCTGAAAAAATCTCCCAGGGTCTCAGCATCCCTAAAATCCCACTGCTCCTCCATCATTTCCCCACCACTCCAAATCTTTTTTTTTTTTTTTTTTTTGCACCACTTTGCTCGCTTTGCATTAGAAAAGAAAGGGATTTTCGCAGCTGGAACCGACTTCCAGAGTGTTTTAATCGCCCGGGACAATGGAGACAATGCGGGGAGGAGTTTGGAGACAGAGTTCTGACAGGATCGAGGCAAATCCGCTGCAGATGTGGTTTCCAGGAAGCTGCTGCTCGGGTGTATTGTGCAGCCCCGCGCCGCTCCCTCTTCCCCTGGTTTTTAATGGGAATGGGCTATTTGCCCTGGGGAGAAGGATTTCGGGGTGTTGGTGGATGAAAAACTGCTGCCGGCAGCCCAGAAATTCCCCGTGTCCTGGGTTTGTCCTGCAGCGTGGGCAGCAGGAAAATGGGAATTCTGCCCCTTGGCCCTGCTCAGGTGAGATCCCACCTGCAGGGCTGCCTCCAGCTCTGGGGTCCAACATCAGAAGGACGTGGAGTGAGTCCAGAGGAGACCACAGAGATGCTCCAAGGGATGGAGACCCTCTGCTCTGGAGCCAGGCTGGGAGAGCTGGGAATATCCAGCCTGGAGAAAAGAAGGATCCAGGGAGAGCTCAGAGCCCCTTCAGTGCCCTAAAGGGGCTCCAGGAGAGCTGGGGAGCGACTTTGGACAAGGGATGGAGGGACAGGACACAGGGAATAGCTTCTCACTACCAGAGGGCAGGGATAGGTGGGATATTGGGAAGGAGTTCCTGCTTATGAGGGTGGTGAGGTGCTGGAAT
>VZTT01014702.1:40740-52309 GCA_013400855.1 Buphagus erythrorhynchus | reverse complement strand
GTCTCCACACCGTTGGGTTTGACCCGGAATCATTCTGCAATGTGGCCAGTTTTTCAGCTGAATAGCTCAGCAGGGTGTGGAATACAGATCTGTGACCTTCTGCCTGCAGCCTGTGTCTACCTCCAGCAGAAGAGGATACTTTAGCATTGGGAGTGAAAGCCTCATTGTCACCCAGCCAGCAGATACAAAGCTATTTCAAAGCAAAAAGGCAGTTCTACAGCTCTACCCTGGACAATGAGCTACAACAGTAGTTTATTTTATTGAAAAGAACCTTTGTGAAATTTAATGCAGTAAACAATTTTCATTTTCTTCAGAGAAATTACCTCTGTCTAGCTGAAACCAGGACACAGATTATTCAAATGTTTCAGACAGGAGAGTTTTTGGGAAATAATGAAATGTTTTCATTTGTAGCCAGAGCTGGACTTAACTAATTAGTCTGAGTGGAGGACACAGGGTCACTTGGAAAGCTGTATAAACAGCAAGGAGATGAATCAGGCCTGCAGCAGGGCTCACTACTTGGCTTACATGAGAAGCTTTGCTAGCCAGCAGAGACAAAAGAGCTGTGAAGCCACTCTGAGGGAGGGAGCTGCAGCACTGCAGAGTTTCTGCAGGCATTTCAGAAGATATCTGTTTGCTCTTTGAGGTCAGCATGACCAGAAATAGCAGGGATGAGCCACATCCAGCTCTTTAGCCCAGAACCTGGGCTCCATCACAATGCCTATGTGCATCCTGGTAATAACACTAACAGGCTTCTGCTTCATATAAACTTTCCCTTAGAGTGTAAATATTTCTGATTTTTGAAGGGGTTGAGGTTTTTTTTAGATTCATTTATTTTCAAGTAATATTGAATCTGTTTCCTTCTCCAAAACTCCCCATTTCAGGACCCTTCATGGCAGTAGAGGCAAGCATGAAATTAGAGGTCCAACATGAGTAAACTTTTAGCATCAAATTTTCTGATCCCGTTCAATGCCAGGATGGGCAAAGTGTTCTTCAAAGTTCAGATACCATCCTAATAAGATGAGATATGTTCTACTTTATGAGTGGAAGATATTTCAGTCTCCATTCTGTGCCAGAGGCAAGCACAAAACAGGCGTCCTCTCTTATGGAGAAAAGTTGTCTGGATAGGCAAGTACTTTTATAGTTTTATTTTGTGTATCATCAGTACACCAGTTTAAGATCAACAGATAAAAAATAAATCAATGGGACACTCCAGGAGATTGATACTATTTATATGAATGTGGTCATTCTTGGCAATATTAGATATACTCACCTGGGGCAGCAAGGACAATGAAAGTAAAAGAACAAAGGCAAGTGCTGGAAATAAGTTTAAATTGTTTATTTTCTGGAAATTTATAATGTCTTCTGCCATTAAATCATTAGAAAAATGGGATGAGGTTTTTTTTTCTTTCATTGCATTAGAGCAGAGGATGAAATTAGCTTTATCAGCTTAAATTTCCTGCTATTTTGTGATCCTGCTGCTTTGCTTCTCATTAAAAAAACAGCTAAAGTTCAAAAGGCTCTTAAAAACAGACGATTTGATCCACTAGTTTTGGGGTTTTTTTTCTTAAAAAAAAATTGAATTTAGCTTATTTTTTTATGCAAATATTTTCCTTTTAAATGCATAGATATTTAGTCATGGTATCTGTGGCCATATGTTCATCTAGAACTGACTGCTTTCCATTTCAAATGTATATTTTCTTTTTAATTTTTTATCTTATGAATTGTCAGCAAAAAAAAAGCCCAAAGCACACCTTTTGGTTACTTATTCCTCTCTGCAATTCAATTTTTCAGCCTAGATGAAAAGTCCTGACATAGTAATTTGGACAAATAAGGTTCAAATAAAGGTAATGTATCATTACACTCAACAGACACTGTAAGCACTTTAGGGGCCTAGAAAAGTAGCCCCCAGTGAAAAAGGAAAGCTCAGAAAAACTCCTCTGTCAACTGTTGCACTCCTATTAGCACCAAGCAACAGAACATGCATGGTTCCATAATTGCCACTGTGCAGGTGTAGAGCAGCAACATTTAGATGTGAGCTGCCTTATCTGTGGCTCTTGTACAAGAGGCTGCACCAGCAGCACAGTCCCAGCTGAGCTCAGCCCAGTTCATTTTACATGACCAGCCTGAGGATGAGCTATAAAAAGGGGCAAAGAAAAGAGAGAGGTGGATGTTTGAGGACACAAACAAACATCTATTAAACAGCTTTGTCTCAGGGGTTCTGAGACCAGATAGAATCACAAGCTGGGAAAGTTTAAGATGTGATCTCTGGTTGTATTTGTGATGTCTACATGCACCCAATATACAGTGTCTTTCCTGGCCATGTGCTAGGTCCATACTTAGCTCACATTCCTTCTGCTGGTTCCTTTTTCAGTTATAAATCACCTCTGTGGCAATGCTTTTCTGAGATGCAGACAAATTAGATCTATGACATTTCCTTTGCCTCAAAAAAAAAACCCCAACAGGTTGGATGAACAAATTCTGTATTTATCACCTGTTCATGTTTTGAAACATCAGCAATTTTTTTTTCTTCAAATTTTGTTGTGAAGCGTTTAGTATTATTTGCATCAGAATAGAAGCTGAGATGGCATTTGTACAAATCATGATGGTCTGAGGTATTTACTGCTTTTCAATTTGGTATATCTGTGCTGGGATGAAAATTGTCTCCTCCCCTTGATATGTTTTAAGGTTCATGTCTCCCTTGTTTGTAGTTTCTGCTGCTCTTGCTTATTATCTTGCCTTTGTCTGTGTTGACTGTAATAAAATATTTATAAATAGCAAAGTGTTTAACATTGCATAGACAGACAGAAGCAAGACCGATTTCTCAAGGACCTAGATAAAATCTTTGTTAGTTTCTATTGAGATCTTAGTAAAAAGTAGTTTGAAATAAATAAATAAATAAATCTAAATGGTTGTTAGTGCAATAAAAAGTCTATGGCTTTTGCCAGTGGAGGAATTCAGCTTCTTATTTATTGACATGCAAGGTTTGAAATGCTTATAAACAAGATCATAATGTTGTTGTACTGTTAAGTGTCTTTATTAATCTACGGAGAAATCAAACCATAGTTTTTAAATCACTTAAAACGTTTGTACCTGACAGCCTTAGGATTGGAAATGTAGAATGTATGTGTAATACTAGGTCATAGGGTTTAGAAACCACACTGTACTGCAATTAATCAAGCAGAATTTGCAATGTATATGCAAATTTGAGTCTATCAGTGGAAGCATCAGTCTTAATTGTATAATTAGAAGAGACATCCTTTCCTGGGTCCAGTGCTTACTGAAATCAAACTGTCTCAGTTGACTCCTGAAGTGACACATCAGCAGGTGTTTGTTATCTTAAAAAAAGAAGGATGCAAGTTCCTGGTAGTTACAGTGAGTTTATTTTAATTCTTACACTATCTTGAAAGTAAAACTTTATCAATCTTTCAATCTTTTCTTTCTCTACTGTTCTTCCTAAGTAAANCTTAATATTTCCTGGAGTACGGCTACTGTGGTTCAAACTACTGTCATGTAAAGCAGGTATGTTACAGTTGGTCAGTAACACACAGTAACCATTACTGGTAGTTTGTCAATTACCTTATGATTCTCCATTTTTATCACTTAAAAATCACTTAAAAGATAAGGATATAGAGTTTGAGGCTAAATCTGATCTGTTTTCCTGAAGAAGTAAGTAGATAATTTGCTCTATCTCATCATCCCTTTAAAAACATCTTCCTTTTGCTACGTCCACAAGTTCTATTTTGGATGTGCACTTCACTTTTTTCTTTGCTGTTTTGAGCATCTCTTCCTATAGCTAGCCACCTGCTTGACACTTACGTGATTCGAACTTGTGCACAGTACATTATATCACCTCTAAAAGGAAATGAAGACACATACTTTGCAAACCCATACCATTTTCTTACTTGAATCCCTTGCATTCAGCTGACATTTTCTATAATTCCAGGAACATGTTGATGGTTAAAAACAAATTCAGTAAAGACTCAAACACAGATGTAATGAAAAGTGTTTATTTCTCACTGTGGTTAAAAGGACTGAGTAAGTGATAGATCAATGATACATGAATTGCACAGTTCTGTTCACAATTCACAGTTTGTAAACTTCATTTTATACATATAAAAACAGGGGAACTGAAACAGATCAAAGGGTTTGAAGGAATATGAGTATGTAAAGAGCTTGCACTTCTCTCCCACACTTACGTGGTCATCTTGCTGTGTTTCATTTCCAGATGTTTGAGGGTTAGAATCTTGACAGACTTGAATCTAAGAATCACCTCACAGTTTTAAAGTAAATGAAAAAGGCAAGGAACTCCCTGGTGTGCATGTCTGGACACACAGGCTCAGGCTCCTTTTGCCTTGCTGTCTCTGTACCACTGCAGACTTCCATCTGTGTGGGTGCCATGGATAGCAGCTGAGGTCAGCCACAGGGGCTCAGGAAAACAGACAGAAGGCAAAATTTTGATTGTTGAGGCCCACATTATTGCAATTAACTAAGTTCTTCCTACTGAAATTCTATTGGAAACTCCATGTGACTCTTCAAAATGTTTTGGAACAAGAAAATCAGAACTCTTGCAGATGGTAACTGAAAAGCAAGCATTTGCCTTATACATAGGTTACATCTTTCCTTCATTTTCTTCAGAACTGTGTGGCAGCTTATGATTACCATCCAGACTGGATAATGCTTGCTGTGAAAAAATTTGATATACGATATCATCAGAGGCAGGACTCAATGAAGTTATATACTGTTGATAAAATACATACTGAATTCATCCACAGACAGCACTCACCTACTTTAGCTAGCTGAAAAATTGTCCTGGGATTGCTGCTCTGCCAAGTATATTCACAGCTTTACTTCTGTTGTAACTTTGAACATGTGATCAGGAAAACTGCATTTTCAGCATTGCCCTTGGTAATTTAAGCCATGCCATGCTTAAATTCAACTCTCCTTCAGAATCCAAGACAATGTTTTCTTACTCAGTTCTGGGACAAAACTGACATCACACACACAAGAAGCTCAACTTAGATCTTACAACATGATCCAGAAAGCACACAAATTGCTGGCTCTAAATCAGTCCTTGCACAATGAAGAATATTCTAAATGTCTTTGAATTTTCACATGTATCTGGATGTTAAATGAAATAACAAGATTCTTCATGAATCTTATTTAATGTCTGTGTTGTGCTCAAAATAAGCACCCAAAATATCATCAAAACTACAAATTTGGCAGAATTTAGGCAGTATGACTCTTGACGTAATGGTGTTCATACAGAATTATATAGATCAAGGAATAAAAAAAAAAAATTATATCAACATTTAAATTGTCATGTTTCAGATGCCCAGCAGCCAAAGGGTAGTCAGTCCAATCAGATCCTTAGGGGCTTTTGTGGCAACATTTGCAGCAGAAATACCTGCCTGATCTCTCATTACTGTGGCTCCTGGCTTGAGATTTCCTCTGATTTCCTCTTTAGTGATGATATTACTACTTCAAAAAGGAAAGAGACTGTTTTGTAGCACATATCAACAGGGGTGTTGTACTTAAATTCCTAAGTACATATTTAAAATAAAAAGTTAAAACAAAAAGTGTAATTAATGAATGCTGCCTGGCTCTGCATGTCTCAGATGAAATATGTTCTGTTAAAAGGCCATTATGAAAATTTATTAATATATATGTATTATATACATAATATATTAATATGATGTATTAATATACAGAATATATGTGTACATATATATATATATGCATGTATACAAAAGCTTTGGTGTTGGTTAAATGTTGTGTACTGGAAGCACCTTTTATTTTGGCTATGGTACAGCTGTGATGCTGAGCCACAGTTAAATCTGACTCATGAACCATCTTGAGGAGATAACAGGAGCCACCAAACCCTGCACTGAGTTTAGATTTAAAAAAGATTACTCACGATCTTCAAATTAAGTATATGTTCAGAGGTTTTGGTAGTTTCTCAAAAAAAATCATAACCTTAAAACATCGTTGACTCCTGAAAGTTTGGTCCTGTAACACCTAGGTTTGTGGAAATTGCCCCAGTGACTTGGTCCCTCATGAAGTTCATAATGAAATGTAAATGCTAGTGCCCTTGTTGCCAATCCTATTCTAACATCCAGAAGACAAAGAGTTTGGTTTTTGGTGCCAGGGCTGTGCAGAGGACCTTGGGAGCCAAGGAAGGTCGGCAGGCCCTGTCCAGCTCTCTGTGAGCCCTTGTGCTGGTCACCCTGTGCTTGCTCTCAGGCTCACTTGCAGGACAGATGCTCCAAGTCTCTGTGCAAACAGGAGCCAGCAGCAGCCAAGCCACACCTGCACCTCAGACTGTCCTGCAAAAGACACTAGGAGCCACCTCTGTGTTTTGTGAGGAGTAGATTTCTGCAGGTTTGTGCTGGTTGTGATGTAAGAGCACACAGGGGAACTCAGGCAGCCAAACAGCTGCAGGGATCTTGTGCATGAGCTGAGCACCAGCCTGCTGAACCTTGTCCAGACTGGTGTCTTTCTCCATACCAGATTCCCCTGGGGCCAAGGCAGGAGCTGAATGCCAAACTCCATAGGTTGGAGAAAACATGGTCTGCAGTGCAGAACTGCAGGCACCAAGGGAGCAGTGAAACTGAGCAAGTTGAAGGTTGGGCAGCCATTGAATATGCTGTCTAGGCATCACTTTTGGAATTAAAATACAAGATCTTTTTTGAGCCTTCAATATACAATAGGATAAAGAATTACCCCCAAATAGTTATTTTCTGTACTAATTTATGGATTGCCTTACAACAGCAGTTCTTTATTAGTCAAAAAATTGCGAAAGAGAAAAAAAAATTCCTTACAAAAATATCAAATATGAAGGACTGAGATGTAGATAAACCAGCCTGTTTCTAGTCTGATTTTTCTATCTGCAGATTTCTATCATTAAATGCTATTACATTTCTATTGGCTGCATTGAAGACACCTTTTATTGAAGTTTGGTCCTTTATATACTTACTTATATGGTGTCCTTAAGTCACCTCCTAAATCCGAATTATTAAAGACATTGTATTTCCTGAGTTTTTCACTGGATGGCATATTTTCCAGTTCTCTAATGGTTCTTTCAGTTCTTTGCTATCCCACTCCAAGGGATATGAATTTCAAACATTCTGCTTGAATTATTCAGAGCTTTAAGGTGTAGTCAAAATAGAATATGTTTTCTTTAATGTTGTAGATAAAGAATTTAAAGCACTACAGAGTCAAAAATTTATCCTTGCAGAGTTTCTCTTGAAACACACTCACTTAATAAGTATTCTTTGCTCACATACAGCTGAGATTTATCATCTGCTTTGCGATCTATTTCATACGTGCAAAGCTGTTGCTGCAGCATTATAGCTCCCTAGTCAAAATATTGTGTTATGTGAGTGCCTAAGAAATGTTCAAGTGTATAATGTTTACACTTAACCCCATATTGATCCATTTCATAGCCCATTAAAAAGAAAGAAAAAAAGGATATTTTGGCAAAATCTGTTTCTGTAAGTGGTCCTATTGTGTTCTATTACCAGTTTTGTGAGTGATGCACTGAATGACAGTATCATGGAAAAAGTTAGGTAGGAAGTGAACAAAAAAAATCCCCAAGAATGGTGTCCAGCATCTCTAAGTTATAGCTTCATATGATGAATCTTCTGTTTTACCTGAAGTCAAGAAACTTTACCTTAGGAAATCTCCAAAAGATGACTTTTTTAGTACAATCACTGGTGGTGGTGGTGGCATTTGCCAGTATTTTGGTTCTGCACCAACCACTGTGTTTTAAAACACTGAAGGGGAAGAAAACTTTGAAAAAGTAATTGTAGTGAAAGGATGAAGGATGAAAGACCCTTCAAAATACTACTAGATAGTAGTAGATATGATGTTGTAGGTATAGAATAGCTTAATTTAATGTGTACCTGGTAATGTTAGAAAAAAAAAATCAGTTCTCCCTGCCCCTAAATATCTGGAAAATCCATTCAAATGTAAGATGACATTTCACAGGAAAATGCATAAAAGCAAAACTGCAGTAAAAAAAAAAAAGAAAAAGGTATGAGATGCTACAGAAGATCTGTAGCAACCTTGGTATGGTTTGTAGCTAAGTTAAACCTGGTGAGGTAGTGAAAGGATACTTCTAATACTGCCACTGAATCCAATCCAAAGGAAAAGTTTCACTCACAGTAAGATAAATAAACTTTTTTTACTTCAAAAGATAGAAAAATCAATCATCTACTTGTTATCTACAATAAGTAGCATTAGGAATACTAATTAGAACAAAAAAATTAAAGAACTAGAAGACAGATTAAATACCGTAGTATAAAATCACAGAATTACTGAATCATCAAGGTTGGAAGAGACCCTCAAGATCATGTATTAGAGAGGATTAATCCACTGGCAAACAGGTGCAGCTGCATATATAAATTGAACACAAAGGTGACCATCAGCCATCAGCGGTGGTGTGGCCATTGAAAATTATAATGAAATCTTTGACCACATCAGGAAATTTTCAATAAACAGAAATCATGTGGAGAGGTCTTGCATGGTGTATATCATGTTTAGTTTTTCCACACACCCTCTCAGGAGCCACATACACAGCAAAAACTTGCTGAGTGAAACAAGAGTGAAAGCTGAAAAAGAAAATTATTGTTGTCACTCAATGCCCTAGCTAGGCAAGCCTTGGAGAACAAAATGAGTTCTTTAGGTTAAAAGACAGTGTTGATACTAGGAAACAAATACAAAATGGCCATAAATACATTTCGTCTGGAAATAAGTAGGAAGTGTCTAACTACCATGAAGATCTGAAACAGCCCTCTAACAGCAGGAGGAAAATCGATTCACTGCTGTTTTACTTAAAGCACCTGCTTATAATGTGAAACCTACTCTCTGAAATGTGTTTTTTATATTAAGTGGTTGCCTGTGATAACTGAGAAGCAGCCTACATTACTGGGAGCTTCTTCCAGGCTGAGAGTAATCCTTCCAGGCACTAAGAGAAGACAGGAAAGGAAGAAAAGGATGCAAAGCCTCAGGTATCTAGTTAGCAATCCTCAAGAAGTTTAATAATTGCCTGTGGGGGGGGGGGTTGTCAGATTTTTGATTCTTTGCATATCAAAGCATGGCTTGATAGAAGCCTCCAGCATTTTCTTACTTTGTATCTTCCAATCTTCCTCTACCCATTGTCTCAAATGTTGACAGATTGAACAAAGACTCTCACAAATCAAGAAGTAGTCACATGGTGGGAGTGGTGGACAGAAGCTCATCATTTGAGAAAGGACAAGAGGCAAAGAGACTGAGACTTTGAAGTGTGGGGATTACACAGTACTTCTGGTGTGCTATTAAATAAATACCAAAGTCAAATAAAAGTCCCCCATCTTCTATGCTGTCTCATACGAAACAGAGATGCTTTGTGCTGACTTCCTGCCATCATCCTTTCCTCCAATCTCATGCTGGGATACCTTCCATGTGTTCAACCTGCCAAGAGCAGCAGGCTGCACGGCCTCTGGGAAGAGCACTAGTGATGGGCTCTCATGCATAAACTGGAGCTAAAGCCACCAGTTACTCTGGGCACTCACATGATCTTGTCACTGCAACATTTTCTCCTCCTGACTTTGGCAGCTCTGGCAACTCAGCTGATGCCTCAAGCCACAGCACAGTGAAATGGAAGTATGGTTTCTGTATTTTAAGACAGCAGAGCATTAACTAGGACCGTGACTTGGGCCTCATCCTATGCTACATTACAAGGATGAAACAGAATGGGTGAATTGTTCTGCACTTGGCTCTGCTGGGTTTGCTATAATGTCTATCAGTGCTCAGTCACATTTTTATTTTTTCCTTTTTCTCTGGCTACAGGAAAGGTTCAGGAGCCAGTGCTCAGAATTAAAGATAATGTGAATCCAACTTTCAGTTTGAGATTTGCTTTGTTATCTTTATGCTTCCTTTTAGAGATTAGATTTCATACACCCACATCACAGACAATTAATTGTGCCTTACAAAACTTACACAAAGTAGCTCTGTTGATTGCCAAAGTTAGTCACTATCCCAGCAACTCTGAGGGGTACAAGTCTCCTCTGTAGGACTCCTCTGGCACCTGATGTACTGCAATTGGAATGGCTTGGCCATTTATGTCTTTCCTGTTGGACAGTGACAGTGACTCCGGCTCACCTCTGCCATTTAAATGGCTTTCACTGTTGTTGATGGTGGTGTTTCTTTGTTTGTTAGCTTTTGTTTGCGGGTTTTTTCGGTTTTTGTTTTTTTTTGGTTTTTTTTTTTTTTTTGTTTTTTTTTTTTTTGGGGGGGGGGTGGTTGGGGTGGTTTGTAGGGCTTTTTTGCGTCTTTGTTTATTTGTTTGGTTTTGGTTTTGTTGTTATTTTTTTTCCAGGAAACAGAAATCACAATTTCTTGGGAACAAATCAGGAATTTTATTTTTTCTTCTTAATACATAATACCGTAAGTGTTGATACAAATCCCGCACTTAGTTTTTCCACCTGGACTACTGACCGCGCCTCTGCTGTGTCAGCTAAGAAACGACGGTCCCTGCTATTTGGCCAAGTTATTCCACGCTTCCCTCAGCGTTTTCCCCGACGGAGGCTCCCACCCGCTCGCCGCGGTGGCAGACACCGCATGAATCACCAGGGACTGTTTGCCTTGGCCCGCGGGTCCTGCGCTCGGGGAATGGGATTTCCATTCCCCGACGTTTCCCTTGGTCGGCTTCCCTGGAAGGCTGCGGCCCGGGGAGAACGGCGCTGGCCGGGGAAGGATGCGCTGAGCCGCCAGAAAGAAAGCACAACGCTTTTCACTAGCAGGGACCCACGGCCCCTCCGGGAGAGCCCGCTCGGCCGGAGCGGAGCGGGAGCTGCTCCTGGGGCTGCGGGAGCTCCCCTCGCTGCCCGCCACAGCGCAGGGACAGCTCTGGCAGGGAGGAACCAGCAGCGGGGCCGAGGTGCGCGGGGCGGCGGGGCCGGGCCGGGGCCACCGTGGCCGGGAGCCCAGAGGGGCCGGCTGCCCCTGTCCCTGACGGGGCTGGCGGGAGGGAGCGGGTCCCGCGTCCTTCGGGACCAGGCGGGAACGCCGGGGGCCGGCAGCCCGTGTCCCGAGAGAGCCGTCGATTCCTTCTGTTTCCTCCCGGTAGGCGGGAGGGAGCGGGAGAACAGCCCGGGTCCCACACACGGGACGGGCGGGAGGGAGTGGGAGAACAGCCCGGGTCCCACAGACGGGAGAGGCGGGAGGCAGCGGGAGAACAGCGGGACCGCGTCCCTCACACGGGACGGGAGGGAAGGAGCGTGACCGCAGGTCGTACCCCTTAGGGGAACATGAGTGAAGAACCAGGACCGCGTCCCTGACGGCAGAGGCGGCTGAGGAGAGAGGAACGCGGCTCTTCGCGACTCCTCCCGCGGCCTCCCGGCGCCGCGCCGGCTCTGGAGGTCTGGGCGGGCAGCCGGGGTGTCCATGGCGGGACTTCCCCGCTTTCCCTCCCCTCGGTAGGGCCGAGCCGAGCTCCTGCCGCCGGGGACGGGGCTGGCGGGAGGCGGCTGCTCCTGGGGGCGGGCGGGGGAGCGCCGTCCGGGGCCGCGCCGAGGGGAGGAGGCTCCGC
>VZTT01014699.1:7136-24895 GCA_013400855.1 Buphagus erythrorhynchus | reverse complement strand
TTTTGTTACAGTATTATCCATTTTTCTTACTAAAGCACTATTAGCTTTTCTGTGAGAAATACACAGAGCAGGAAATGAGGAAAGGTAAACTAAGACATCAATGTTTCCTCTCAGCTTTTCACATTTATTGATATAGAGCAGGTCAGACAGCATTTNAAAAAAAAAAAAAAGCAAAGCATGAACAAAAATCATGTCACAATGCAACATGATGTGGCATAAGCAAATGTAGGCACAAAGTCACAACCAAGCCCACTACTAGTATTTTAGTCTCAAGTACTTCATAAGAAAAAACTTTACAGTTTTTCTTGCTATAGGAGATTGATCCCATTGGTATTTTGATTTGGTTTTTTTTGCCTTAAAGGCCTTGAAAAGCTATCATTTCTTTCAATCCTGAAAGCTGTAAGTAGAAAAATCATTTGAGTGTATTTTTAAGACTTCTTTCACGTTTTTCACTTTAAATTTCTATTGTAGCCACACTATTTCCTCTTGATGATGACTAAATAAAGTCATGTAGCAACCAGAAATGAGGGGAGGACTAAAGGTGTGTCCAAACTAAGAGGGAGGCTGTGCTTGTGCACACTTACACACACTTAGAGCTGTAGCAACTGGAGGACACTCTCCAGCTCTCAAAGGAAGTTTGTCATTTGTCAGCCTCATTTTTCAAAATAAAACAATCTACAAGAAGCAAGAGGTTTTTAACAAACACAACCTACAGAGAAAGTTGCCTCCATGAATTTTGTATCAAAAACTTTATCTCATCAGGGCAATAAACTTACAGAAGCACTCTTCCTCTACAAGAACAGACACTTCTGCACACTTTGACACTGATTTTAATGCAGCCATTATGTTTTGCACTTTCAAATCTTGAGAAACTTGAGCTGCCAATAACTCTTGCCATGCAAAAGGCAACATTCACTATCAACATAGCCTGAATAAGGCTGAAATTCTTTTTTCATTTCCTCATAATCTTCCCATATTGATTCTGCCTCATTGCCTCCCAAGAGCCTTAGGGTTTAGTTTCAAGACATTTAACAATCTTCTTCAAAGTCTGAGTTAGACTTTCTTGCTCATTTTTAAACCCTGAATGCATATGTCCTGACTCTGTAAAAAGGTTATTTTATTCATGTCTTTGTGATACAGTTTTGCACATTATTACTAAAGTGGTAAGACTACATGGCTTTATTTTGGGATTATTGATCATTTGGAGTCAGTTCTTATTTTTTGCCCCTATTAATACTGAAATGGTTTTCATTAATACATTTCCCTAAGCAACTTAGAAGTAGGTTGTACTTCAAATCAAGCTCAACACAAACTAATAGCCATAAACAATTACTTTTATAAGAGCAATTTGCTTCTGAGTTAAAGGTTTGAAAGACTTATGAAAACAAGGGAATAGGATGAAGGTACTATTTACAGCTTACAGGAGACAGATGGGATGACTTTTATAATTGGTGTTGCTAATAGTACAGCATCTAGCTTTTGGAACAATCACATCTTACACTGGAACACCTCCAGTTTTTGTGCTTTCAGTTTGTAGGAAGCCATCATGAACTCTCTCGCAATAAATGTACCCACCTGGAATAATACATGGGAGGGCAGTAAAAGATACAGGAAGGAAACCACAGCAAGTTCCTAAGCAGAAATACTAGATTTTCCTTATCAGGTTGCTGATGGCATGAGAGGGAACTGTAAAGAAGGGGACAGCAGGAAAGCACACAATTCTGTCAAGGAAAGAACAGCTGACCAGGTGTGACAGTAAACATATTTGCAAGTGCCAGCTGTGACCTTGAAGCAGAAAGCCTTCAAATATTTACTTTTTTATTTTTTTTTTTTTACTCTCCCATCTGCAACTGCCTGAGTTTTACTCTATAGCCCTTCAGTTACCTTATTTCACCTGAGGGATCCAGCCCTTGAAAGGTCCTTACTGTTTTGTGCACAGAGCCAACAAACGAGACAGTACCACCCAGTCACATTAAAATTCTTCATGTCCAGTTCCATTTCAAAGCTTCCTCCTGTCTTTAATTAGTAACTACTTTTGATATATATGGGTTCAATGCATCTTTCTGAAACAGCCAATTCATAGCTGATACTATTCTCCACACTTATATGCTTACAGCAACCTACTCCACTTGAAACCACAGCACTGAAGATCTAATAGTTCTGCACTACGAAAATACAGAAAGACTAATAAAAAACTAATAATCCAAAATTTTTACTAAATAACAGGAAGGCAAACCAAAGACTTAATGTGTTCTATCCCCCCTAAGACATAGTCTAGGCATATTTTGCCCTACCTCGAAAAACAGTCAGCTAAGAACAAGTGAGAAGCCTTTGAGAATTCACTCCTATGGTTTTTTTTTACTCTCCTCATACTGAATTCCTATTTGCATTTAAAAAAGGTGCTGTTAGACAAAGTTTTAATTGGTCAATAACATTTTCTTCTTAAGTGGCAAGTCCTGTGGAAGGAAAAACAATGCCTTCCTCAGCTGGTGGCCTTGTTACTTTTAACAGGCAATACCAGTCAGGGAGGAAAGCAATAAGCAGGGCTAAGTATGGTTCAAGGCAAACCGTCAACTACGTACCATTTCTGTAGAAAATGGAAAGAAAGAAAGAAACCCCCAAACAAACTAATCTTCCTGAAAAATGCCCTGTTATTACTTCTACAGTAATGATGGGGAATCCTCAACACTGGCATCCAGGGAGACCATCCTTTTAAAAACAGTGCAGCATTGGAGAGAATGGAACAGTCTGTGCTCATGACATACTACAGGGCAGACCATACAAGCTACTGAAGGGACCCTCACCTGTTTTTAGTATGAAAATTGATAAAAAGCATTACTCACAGCATTTATAATGTATTTTTTTCCACAGGAAACTAACACATCAGAGTAATTTCCAAGGAAAGTCTGGGACAGAGGAGAGGAGTAAGCACAAAAAAGAGAAAAGGGCCATTAAAAGTGCATGAGTTCACAGAAGCAAACTCTTAACACCACAGTAAGTGTTTCATGTCAAAAAGTTTATCACTATGACACACCACTGTTGCAGATTTTAACCAGCCACCGTAAAACAGCACTGCAACACAACTCTGATGTTGTACCTGAAGACCTTTTAATATCCTTCCATAAATTATTATTGCCACTTCTGTTGTCCCAAATGCCTGGTGCACAGTGCCAATTTCCACACTGAGACAAGGTATCCCTATTTTTTTATTCTATTTTGCGCAAAGTATGAGATAGGTGGCAACCCAGAAAAGGCTGGCTCCCCGATCACCTACACTTTACACCATTTATACATTTCAGCAAACAAAGAAATCATTGTAGTTAATTAGCTACAAGTTACACAGTTCTCTTTAATTAGTATTATACCTTCTACTGTTTAAATGATTCTTATGCTAAGTAGTCCACATGCTCACACTTTCTCCTAAGTTGGAAGGTTTCTTTAATTGGTGGGCTGTGGGTCAGTGGTCCCTGTCTCCCTCTACCAGAATTACTTTTTACCCAGTTGGAGCTGTTCTCAGCACAGTTGCTGTGTTTACTTTATTAGTTTCTTCCTTATCTTAGGAGTTGTGCCAAAAGTCCTTGTGGCACACAAATTCTGCTTTGTTTTTGTCCATTATCAGCAATACATTCTTGTCCCCAAGCTTTGTCAACCTCCCCGTGGGTCTGAGATCATAGAGGAATGTCAAAGCCTAAATCTTAACAAGGCAATTCTACTTACAAGTAATTTATCTAATACCTGGACATCGCTTCTTCATCTCCCACTCAAGTACAAAACAATTATGAGACTGAGTGCACCAAGCAAAAGCATTTTGTGGGACTGGATAAGTCAATTTCATTATGTTACCCCATGAAACTGCCCAGGATTCACATGTGGCCATCTGAATAGCTAGATGAATCATCTCTGTTCAAGTCCTCCTTGGCATGTGACAATGCATGCTTCAAATGGGAAGAGTGCTTCAGCAGGATGTCTCTGCTTTAACTTTCAGTTCCATGGCTTGCAAACAACAAAACAGAAGTTTTTGTTCAAAGTGCAAGAGAACTGCGTATTTTTAATCTGCTATCTTTTAAGGCCTTACCAGTTATTAATATTTGTTCTCTAGCCCTTTTATAATTTCTCTATTTTACTCGTTTAGATGACCTGAACTCAGTGTATGTATCCACATGTAGCACAAGGGAGATGGCTCAATGAAACTTAGAAGTTAAGACAAATCACATTTTTGAAGATACTTCGGGTCACTCTAGAGTAGAAGTGCAATTTAGGACTTCTGGAGTAGGTGCTCACAGAAGCTGTAGGCAGAGGCCTGTGAGTTCATTGTACCAATTCCCAAGAAGCAGTACAGTCTCCTGTTACTGCTCAGTGTACTGTACTTTCAGCACTCACTTAAATGACCACTCTGCAGCTTAATACAGGGGACATCTCTTGGCTTCAACTTCTACCTCCACTACTGTTTGCTCATTTGAAGAGCATTCATACAAGAACCACACATACACAAGTCTAAATTAGGCTTTGACCAGTTTGAAGTGATACCAGTTTTTCCTGACTAGACACTTGAGAACATGATATTAAACACCGGGTTTATTTTACATGCAGTCCATCTTCAGACAGAAAATGGTGCAGAAATACCACCAAAGTTTGGCAGAAAAAACAGGATGTAACTGGGGCATATGGCAGATCCAGAAAGCAAAGAAATTTTAGAACTTGTGAGAGGCAGCAAGTGCTAACTGGGCCTGTTTAGATTTTGCTCTAAAGATAAGCATGGGGAGTGGCACCAGTAGACTCACAAAGCAAGTCTCATAAAGAAAGCTCTAGTCAGAAACCTGCATTCATGTGAAAATCCTTACCATAGCATTATGTGTGATTTCAGACCAGACCATGTGGAGAAGAAGAAAATTCGTAAAATGCTTGGCTTTTTCCTATTCTCCATCAATAGCCTGAGATTAGCTAGCACATTAATGTGTAACACACAGCACAAAGTGATGCCTAGACAGGAGGGTCAGGTTTCATCTTTCTAGCACTGTAGAGCAATAAATGTTTTTTCCCCTGCCTCCAGACATTTCTTAATTCACTTAAGGGAAAGGAAAATCCAGACATACCTACAGCAACAAAGAAATCTGGTCCAAGTACCATAATTTAAGTATGCCATAATGCATGCAAGAGTGTCCTGATTTTATAACACTTAAACAAGTGCAAAGAAAGAGATTAACAGAAACACAGCTCCTGAGAAGCACACACAGAGAGCTTCTACACTTTCACAGCATAGAAAACCCCTTAGAGCCACCTCTACACACAAGAAACCTGCTAAATACTGCATGGCCTGCACATGCCCAGATGAAGCCACACACAACACCTACAATTAGTAACTGCAGCAATCATGAATTGTTTCATTCCAATGGCTAAGGCTCTCACTCTATATCCAGAAAGTATGAAAACCACCAACCAGAAAGCCAACAAGCTTTTACCTCTACAAACTTCAGACAGCCAGCCTGTGCTAAGGAGAACAACTACAAATTGAAAAAAATTTCTAGGGACACCTGATTAAAAAAAATCTCATACATTAAAGTTGCAGTCAGTATGAAACAACATTTTTCAGGTCAACATCAATTCTTGATTTTTTTGCTGGAAGGACCACTAATTTTTCAAAAGAAAATGAAATTTAGAAAAAGGAGGAAAATCAGAAACTCTTCAGATTTTTTTATACGCACACTTGCTCACACTAAGGCATTACACATGAACAGAGCTATACCTTGTTACTACCAATAACACTAGTACCAAGACAGGGTTGTTTACCACAGAAAAAATACTGTAATTCCCAAAATATCCTCTTTTGTGACTATCTTCACATTTCAGCTTGATTCAGATAGCGCACATCAATAATGCACATTAATTGAGTTAGTGCCCTTTGCTTCTTCTTTTCCCAAACTGAAATTCACAGCAAATGATCCTTAATATTGAGTTGAATTTGTCTATTTACTTTACTCTTTAAAATAGGTACTTGACCACAGAGAGCTCTTGCTGTTTACACTGATAAAAATGTTTACCTCCACAGAGTATGAAAAAAATGTAACTACAAACAAGATCTTGAAAATCCTCACTGACTTTCATTTTGTGATAAATAGATGCTTACTAACTTTTCGGCTGGAGATCAAGTTTGTTGTTTGGCAAATCTGTGATGGATAAACTTATACTGAGTGAAGAGTGCTTTGATTCAGACATCACCAACAAGAAGGTCTGATTGAAGTCAGTCCTGCTTTGCAGAACTCTGTTAGGCTGTAACTTCACAGGAACTAAGGAATCTAGGCCACGTCTTACCACGAGCTAACAGAACCAGCCTCAGCTGACTGTGATGGGGTCACTCCTTCAGCCTTATCTTCTCCAAGCTGAACAAACCAAGTCACCTTAACCACTCTTCAGAAATCTTGCCCTTGAGACCTACCACCATCTTGATCACCCTCCCCTCTCTAATAGCTTTATGTCCTTAAATCATGTAACTCAAAACAGCCCCCAGCACTGGAGGTGAGGCTGCCCCAGTGCAGAGCAGAGCAGGACAATCCCCTCCCTTGCCCGGCTGTGATGCTGTGCCTGATGCACCCCAGGACAGAGCTGGCCCCCCTGGCTGCCAGGACACTGCTGACTCATGTTCATGTTCAATTTGTCATAAAACCAAGCCCCAGATCTCTTTCCAACTCTCTTTCTGGATGGCTGCTTTTCAGATTCTTGCTCTCCAGTTTGTATATTCAAGCAGCATTACTCTGGATCAGATGCAGAATCTGGCATTTGCTCATTTTACATTTCATGCTGCCAGGAATTGCCCAGCTCTCTAGTCTATGCCAAACTCTCTGCAGGGCCTCTCCACCCTCAAGGGAGTCCACAGCTCCTCTTAATTTAGTATAATTGGTAACGTTACTTCATGTAACATAACTTACTCAATACCTGCATTCATACCATTTTTTAAAACATTAAAAAGCACTGTCCCTAAGATGGACCCCCATGGAACCCCACCAGTGACAGCTCCCCAGTCTGATGTCACCTTTTGTGCCTGACACATGAGCCAGCTGCTCACCCATCACATGATGTGTTTATCCAGCTGTGGGCTGGACACTTCATCCAGAAGGAACCCGTGAGACAGTGTCAAAAGCTTTACAGAAATCCGGAAAAATTACATCAACTGGCTTCACTCAGTAAACAGGATAGGTTACCTTGTAAAAGAAAATTAAGTTTGGCAAACAGATCTTTCCCCTCATGAACTCACACTGGTTGTGACCAATGACTGCATCGTCCCTAAGATGTTTTTCAATAACTGCCATGTCAAGCACTGAAGTGAGACTGACAGGCCTGTAGTGACCAGTCCTTCTCATCTCTCATGAAAATTGGGTTAAATTAATTTGTTAATGCTTAATTTGCATTCAATTACTGCTTAATTGATTACCATTTAATCACTGATTAATAGTAATTTGATCACTGTGTAATCACTAACAAAAGCTTTTTATTTAACCTTATAACCATGACTTCTCTTAGTTCACTTGCCACATGGCATTTTATACACCAGACAATATGAACAACTTTACCAAATTAAGTTCAATTATAAGTTATTAAAATCTAGAAAAATAAAATAAGAAACCAGGTAGAGGTGTCCAGTTTTAAGCCAGAAAGACACTATGCCATCTTTCCTATATATGCAGAGAAATAACAAAGTTCATACAATCAGCTTAAAATAAAAACACATGGTGCACAATTTTTCAACACTTCAATACAATTTCATTGAAGATACCAGCATTATTGACCTAGTCAAGAAACAAAGCGCTATACACAAAAGGGAGTTTCAAAATGTTCCAGAAACATTTTAACAAAGTACATATTCTCAGCAAAACAGTTACTGCTGTTCTGCAATTTCCCAAAGGAACTAGATGGTCTCCTCAGAAATGAGCTGCCTATCTTGCCAAGGAACACTGACTTGTGTTCCCTGTGTACCCACAAAAAGGCCAATACTATTAAAAAAGTACATTTAGGAAACGTCTTATGGGTAATATCTCAGTGGCAGAGCAAAACTCACCTGGAGTTCTACAGCCAGTGTAAAACCACTGCAAACCTCAAATGGTTTGACTTTCACAGGAAACACCCACATATACAGTGGTGTATGGTTTACCTGCATTGACGGGTATCCAGGTGTGGGAGTCCAGGACATCCCTCTGGCTGCCCTGGATCCCTCGAGACAATGGCAGGGAGCCAATAGCACCTGTGCCTTTGATCTCAGCCCATGGGAAAGGCTGCCAACTCTGAGAGAAGAATTACAGGCCACAAGGGTTTAAGTAGAATAGTAATGGATTTGTTATAGGATGAGAAAAGTAGAATTTAGGGGTTTTGGGATTAGGGTTTAAGGGACAAGATGGAGGGATTTGGGCGTGCCTTGTTCTTCTTCTTCTTCATGTCCTCCATGTTTCACTGTGATGGTGGCACTTTTCTATTGGGTTAGAGTAGGAACTTGCTGTACAACACAGATGATAACTATTGGTATGGGATTGTAAATATAGCACACATAATTCGTAGTATATAATGTCAGTACCAGCCCACAGGGACAGGCAGAACCTCGTGTCCCATCTGCTGAGAGGAGTTCACGGGACAGAAAGAGAATGTTATAGATAAGAAGAAAATAAACAACCTTGAGAAGCACAAGCTACGTCTCCTGACTCCTTCATCAAAGCTCAGGCTAGCAAGAAAGATTTTCTCCAGGTTTCAGGGTCATCTTAACCCTGAAATCGGACATCCAGGGAAAGGAAAACCTAGAATAAACGTGTCAAGGCTACAAGTAACTTTTCCTACAAGCTTTAAATTAGCTTGTTCATATCAGTTAATCTTAAACAGATTCATTTTGAAACTGAAAGATGCTGACAAAGCCATAAACAACTTGCAGTACTTGTTCACTAAATATGGAAGAAATCTTAGGTCTCAATTCTTAGCTTCTCACTAAAAGGAAGTAAAATGTGAAAAGCGTACTCTACACCAAATAACCATGGGATGACACTATTTGAACTCTGCAGTGAACTCCTAGTTCTATTAACAACTTCAAAATTGTACTGTCATACAGTAGACAGAAAATACAAGCAACATCTTCTTAAAAAACATATTCACAGATAGGATATAATTTGATAGATGTTAATTCAGTCTGCCAACAATACACTAATAAACTGCAGATTATCCCATGTCACAAACTGTCTTATCTTATCCAAGAGCCTACCAACTGACCGTGTTTAAACATGCTTAAAACATGCTCAGAGCATAAAAAACTGCTTTTTACACTCTGAGTTTTGTGGGTTTTTTCATAAAACAAAAAAAACAAACTTAAATTTCTTAAACTGTCAAAACCACATTCCTATGAAATAAATTATGAAAAATATAGTTTATCAACTGAAGAACCCTCTCTTCTCTGTGATGCAAAGTATCTTCTGTAAATCACATTAATAAGCATGAAAGGACTGAGACATTATACCTGGACACTTCCTGTTTTGTTCCTGAGAACACAGCCAGAGAAACCTTCCAGGATGCACCTGGATTCAGCACGTGGTCTCTTGCCTGCCCCCAAGATAACAACTTTCTCGGTTGTGTCTATTTCACCATTAGCTTTAAAGTTTTCTGAGAAACAGAAGCATTTGGTTTGCTTAAAATCTGGGCTGTGTGACAGCAGGGGACACCAACCAGATCAACAGGTACACTGGCAAGATCTGGAGAAGGATTTTGGCCAAGGGTGCAGCCACTGGGCATCCAGCTGGCTCCAGGCTTCACCCCAGGAGGCAAGCCCTGGGTCAGGGACCTCACACAGCTTTCCAACCCCCAGGTACAGCCTGGTGGATGTTATGTACATCTGCAAGCACCCTCAGCGTGGGGAGCTGATGCTTTTCAAAGCTGAAGGAGAAAACAGATGGGGATGTAGAATACCAAGGTTTTCCTTTTCTTCCCACAGATAAAGCCTGATTCACTGAATTACATTTACTCATTCATTCTGACTGCAGAAGTACTTCAGCCAGCTGGCTTTGATGCACTCATGCATCTGCTGTTAGTTCTCTTTTTTAAAAATTATTTTTGTTCACTCTTTAGCATATTTTGCACCAGAAACGCGTTTTCTATTATTTTTTCCCAACACATTCCAGCTTAAGCTCACGTCACACAATAAAAATTATATTCGCTGGAGGCAGAACATGACATTTGCAAAGATGAGTCATGTCAGCTACTAAATACAACCTCTTTTAAAGAGGATTTAAATAACACAGTTTTTAAAAATCAATTAATCCAGGGACAGTGAAGATAAACTGTTAACCTTATTGTTGATAGAAGATGTTTTCTGTAAGCTAAAACTGAACTCACAACAAAGTTACCTGCTTCTCAATTCAGTGCCACTAGAAAAACTCTACTCTGTATCCTGCTACCCAGTGTTCAGAAACAGACGTTGCTAATCCAGAGTCAAACAGCACTTGTGCTATCTGGAGTCTTACTTAGATCCCAACTTCACTAAACAAAAATTAACAAGGTGCCCAGCTCTTCTTATCAGGTTCATTTCCTTGGACTGATCAGAGAGTTCTTTCTATTCTGAATTAGTAAGTAACTATCACAACAACATAAGATGTTCCCAAAAAATCTGCACAAAAAAGCCCACAAAGAATCACATCACCATCCTCCCTTCCCCCAGATAAGCGTATTTAATTATTTAGCTTAAGGCCAGACAGCATTTTCTGCTTAATTCCTCTTAGCTTTCAGTTAGGCACGTTCCTACACAACAACTTCTGCTTTTGATTGTGTGTTCTTAACATAAATCACAGATTAGAGACCAAATATTAACTAAGAAATCATAAAACATATTCTGGAAAGGGGGGTAAAAAAAAGGCAATGAAGAACACTCTGGATATGAGACTAGATCTGCCTGTGGTTACATACAAGAAGAGGTAGGTATTTAGCTGTTTGAGATGTGATTTCATGCATGAACACTGCACTACAGTTCATCCACATCCCAGGATGGCACCTCCAGAGATGCCAAGTGTGGCTGTATGCGAGGGAGCTGACTTGCACAAGCACAACCAGACAGACCTAGCTACACCCGACAGAATTCCGGAGAAGACTACAGAAAGTGAGTCTGGACCAGCTGCTGCAACTTCCACAGACAGAAATGATCCAGACTGGCCAAGCCTCAGAGCATGGCCCCTCCCAAAATGCCTCCCTGCCCCTCACACATTCCTGTACCTCAACCCCTCACAGCCATCTCTGTAGGGCTGACAGTAGGGCATCCAGAGCTAAATCTAACTTTGTTTTTAAGATGTGATAATTGCAGAGCAGAGTCATGCCATATGGCCTAGCTAAATATTAGCTGGACAAGTGTTTTTCTCCTGAAAAATGCAGTGTATTGCTATCCAGCACAAAGAGATCAGAGCTGCATTGTGTCAAAACTGAAATAACTATTTCTATATAATTGTAACAACAACAAAAAAAATAAGGACTTAAGAGATTTTGTGTTTGGCCTAAGTAAATGCTTTACAATAGCACTAGACTCATAAATGGCTTCTATTGTAAATTATCGAGTTGCTTTTCAATAGCTACAATATAGCATAAACAAGCTCAGAGCATGCTGCCAAGTCAGACACCTTGGAGACACCTGTCTGTCGATTTCACAGAAAGACACTGCTGCTCTCAAGGGAAAGGGAGGCACCTAAACTGAGCATAGATGTGGATTTCTCATTCAGTTGATGCTAGCTAGTAAGCTCTCTGTAAATTAAGTATTTTTAATCACTGTGAACAATTAAGAGACCAGTACAGTGTTTTCACGAATAAATAAAAAAAATCAAAGTTAAATTACAAAGGATAATCATGAGATCAAGTTATCTAGCTTATTTATCAAATATAGGTTTTTATTTGTATGGTCATGCTTTCAGATAAAAGATGGAACCATAAAACACAACTTTAATTAGAAAAATAATTATTATGTCCAAAATACAAAGGACATTGTAGATACAACTGAATTATTACTTTCTAAGGCAGGTTTGCAAAACAGCACTTTTGTACTCTGACACCCAGACTCCAGGTCCCCCTTAACAGAGACATTATCAGTTTATCCATTAAATCAAGTTAAATGGCATAGGGGGAAAACCAGAAAGCTACTACCAAAAAAAATTTCCTAGATTTTTTTTCTAAATTGTACAACAGTCTCAGTAGGCAAGTAGTGGAAGTTTCAGTACATTATTCAGTGGGGGAAGAAATGAAAAGGTTCTTGACGTATTGTTAAAATGTTACATTATCAGAAAAAAAAAAAAAGATTCAAAGACTTGGCCAAAACTTTGAGAAATAGTACCAAGCAGGCAAGCAGCCTGTAGTTTTTTCCCTGAACAACCATGATTCATCATCTTAGATCCAGTGACTTCTTTGATGTCAATTTTGAGATAGGATTATCACAGCAAAGACTGATAGTTACTGTAAAAAAATCATGCATATAGATAAGGATCTTTGAGTATAATTAGTTGTCATGAATTCTATTTCTAGTATTTAACAGAAATTAGTTTAATTGCTAAAATCAAACAAACAAACACAGGAGACTCATAGCAGGTACTGGCTTTAAGGAAGTCTCCTGGCCTCTTCCTCCTTATATGTGTGGGAAACTAAGGCATGCAACAATTGTATTTTAAGACAGTCAAGGACATTCATAATCAACTTTGTTCTAAGCACACACGTTTCCACCATTTTAAGGATCTCAGTGTGTATCTTCCCACAGAGGTGGGGCATTGGAACTGCTCACAGATGCAAAAGACAGAGACCCTTTCAACAGGCCAGCAAATATCTACCAGTTTTTTAAATTCTGTATGTTAGTACTTTACAGGTCTATGAACAGACATAACACAAGCAAAGAATGTTATCTTTTCGTAGAAAGCAACAGACATATGCCTCAGCAGGAGTTCTTCTGTACTTTGCTCAGAGAACTCTGTCATTCATTGAATAGTATGCCTTGAAAAAACCACCACTGAATATGCACTGCTGATTATTTTAACTGTGATGGATTTAAAAAGAACTCCACACATCTGCCTTGGTATCTGCTTTCATTGCATTCTATCAATACAACTCTAAAAACATATTCAAATAATTTCATGAAAAAAAACACATTGTTTTTAAAGGGAATCTTTTCAGTTATAAAGTTTTAATGCTCAGAACAAACATAATAAGTGGTCCTCTGCATGTCTGGTAGTATCACATTGCTCCTCAATTAACATAATTCTAAGAGAAGACCAGATTTAATCCTTCATTAAATGGAAAGACTGACTGAAGGATATATAATATTAATATACTGCAGTGACTGCAGTGTCCACGGAAACTACTTCTCTACTAGACAAGCACAATTACAGTATCCACATGGTGAGTTAACAGTATACACTCACCAACTTTTATGCACTTTTAGTAGTGTCATTCCCCTTATGTCAATCTTGTGTATTTATAAAAGCTCTTCAGTATCCACAATAGCTCTTTGACAAAAACTCAATGTACAACCATCTAACAAAACACTAATGGATACGGCAAGTCTGTTCTTTAGGTAACACCATAAAAAACATATACAGTTGTTGGAGTTATCAACACTTACCTGCCAGGAGCACACCAAGCAAAATGTGAAAGAAGATTTGTTGTCTTTGGTACAAATAGGACTATAACTGTGCCAGATAACACTTCATTTCTCACTGCTTATTAATACAAGAGTTTGTGCAAGTCACTAGAATTATCTATTCTATTCTGAAAGATTCTCATACGACATAACAGGATTTTTAAATGCCTCATTTTTTCTCAAGATACAGACTTCATACTTATAGCTTGAGATTATGAATAAGCGTCAAAAGTCTTAAGTGAGACAACCTGCACAAGAAAAACAGGTTAAAAAAAACAAAACACAGTTTGGAAAGAAATCTTAGTTACTAATGCTGACCCACCGAAGTTACCCAAAAACTAATACAATCCTGTTTTCCGATGGATATATTTGCTAGAATTGCATTTCTTTGCATAATTGCTCTTTGCCAAGCATTACTAAGTTGCAAGTATATTTTTAAAATAACAAATAAATATATAGTTAAGTCATTGGTTGATTCGTGGCCACTAACATGCTTGTACTGCTTTGTATTTATTTGTATTTTTGTAATGTTCAGTCTTCTTTTGTTTGTTTGGGGTTTTTGTTTTATTTTGTAAACTAAGAAGCAGAAAAAAACCTCCCTGAAGTTTGAAACTTCATTATGTTGATAAATGCCACGCTAATTAAAGGTATGCTATGCTATACTATGCTATGGAACTTCTAGTTACAAACAGAAACAGTGATAAATGGACAGGTGTGCTTCCCTCTGAAAAGGCCTCCACAACACCGTTAACCAATACTCTACACAAAGAGACATTAAAGTAGTAATTGAACATCTTGAACGTCTAGTCCATTTGTATAATTTATTTTTTTAAATAGGCATTCAAATGCCACTTGAGGAAAACGAATGATGCAGTATCCATTAGTGCCCTTAGAAAGTCTTTCTGATGATTAAGCCATCTAAGTCTGAAAAATATGCCCTTCACTTCCTTAAGCACTTTCTCATCCCACCCTCTCCCCTTAACTTTTTCCCCCCTCTTTCTCAAAGAACATTTTCTCTACCTCCTCATTTAAAAAAAGGCAAGATACAGGAAGAAGTACAAATAAGGATCTGGAAAATGTGCATGCTGGGGAACTAGTGCATCACTAGCCTTTTACTATTATTTTAATTATGAATTACATTCCAAGTAAAGACATAAAACACACTGCTTTCTTTTAAAATAAATTAACCAAGGCTTTGTAGTAATTTTCCCTATTTCACAATTTACCTTGACATTTTTGCCATGGATGCATTCCATATGTTTTGGGTTTTTAAAAAATTAATAAATATTCTGTTGTTCTTGTCTATGTATCTAGCTTCTGTAGAATGATTGAACTGGTACAGCTCAAATCTCAAACAAATAAAGATACTAAAATGACAGAGGATGCAGACCTTGGGAAAAGTGACCCCAAATGACAGGGCATATTCCTCAGGAGACTTGCACTAGTATGCAGCTGGTAAGGCTGAAACTAATGTAAGAATTGTGTGCAACTTATCTTTCTGCTGGTATTTCAAACAAACAAAACAATCACCCTCAAGGTGAGTCGAGCTAAACAATTCTCAGTCTCTAGTGCTTTTCCTCTTGTGCTGTCTCTGTTCTTCCTGTTCCACACTGTGAGGCAGGCATGTCAAATCCTGGGGACAGTAGGGACAGAAGCCAAAAGTTGGAAAACAAAGTAGAAAGAACAAGCCAAGAAGCCCTTTCATGCTGTGTTCACCTCTTTATACAGTGATGGTGAGAAACAGCCACTGAAAGGGAACTGGGCTCTTCTTGCTACGGAGTCCTTTTATACTTATGTTCCTACAACTTTTGTTCATAGAGAAGCCTGTGCTTTCTTCTTCTGCTCTGTGTTGTCCAGGTCTCCACACTGTCCCAGCATAGTCTTCAGACATTTCTCTTACCTACTTCTTGCTTTCTCTTCTTTCTCAAGAATATCTGTACTTCTCTCCTCTATTCAACACATGTGGCAAGGAAAAATTATCCACTAAATATTAAATTCTGTACTGGTCAAAATAGTATCTACTTACAGCAGGTGTTATGAGAATGAAATAACATCTTATTGCTATGAGATGGCACAGCAATGAAGTTTCAGTCTGGCCATCACGTTGCCTGGCAATATTTGTTTATCCACACTGAATGAACACTTTCAAGTACAAAGACCTAGCTCTGGAGAATTTGTTTGGTAGAGGGAAATGGAAGAAATGAGATTATTTGTAAGAAAATATATTTGAAAACAGCATCAGCAATTGTGATACAGATCAGAGGAATACTGTCTCCAAGCAATCTCTCTTGCATTATTTCAGTTAGTTACCTGCTTGCCAGCAGGTAAGGAAGGCACATGAAATACACACACAACATACTTCCCTCTAATTCCCAACCTTCTGACCTAAACAGAAATCCTAAGTGAAGCCTAAAAATTAAACAACGTTTTGACCATTGTATTTCTCATGCCAAAACAATCACAAGGCATAGAGTACTTTTGCTGATAACTTGAAAAGTCCAGAATAATAAATATTAAGTATAATACTTGCGCTGCCTCACTATGAAAAGAATGCTGCTTCCACATAGAGTAACAATCTCAATAAATATAAGCATGAAGACTCAAGTGCTTCTCACATCACTGAAAACCATTTGCCCACTTGAAATAGGGAAATACAAGTTCCTTTACTCAAAATCAACTACAGATTTTTCAGACAGCCTACACAACAGGCAGCTTTTTGTAAAATACATGACAAAATCATAGGGAAAATGGAATTGACAACTATGGCAGCTCTTTCTATCAGGAAGGACTACTTGGGTCCTTCAAGATCCAAACCAGCCACAGATAGCACAGTGAATTACAAGGCTTAGCTCCTGATGGACTTCAGATGAGATGCTTTCAAGTTTAAGCCTGGAAAACAAACACTTTTCCAGAACCTTCTACACTAGTCTCACTATCTGGTGTCTTATTCTACTCTTCTGACAGGTAAACTTAGTTAATCAGTTATTTTTCTTGGCAACTACCTAGTTCCTTAGACCAAAAGGTAAACATGTCTTCAGAAGCATCATCCTGGCTCCAACTGTTATTATGGAGAAACAAGAAAACCGTAAGAATTTCCTAATATACAAATCCACTACTTTTACTGGCACTGCCATGTACATGGCACATGCTTCCCTTTCAAAACACAGACGTACTCTCATTTCACATAGCAGAACTTGTCCCCTGGCCTCATTGCAGCAATGTAGAGATACAAACAGTATCTCTAGTACAACAGCTTCATTTTCTCTCAAGAACTACTGCGGCAAATGACCACAAAACGGGCATTACCTAAGTTTTGAAAAGACAAAAATAGCCCAAACTAGCTCTCTGCTTTTCACAAAAGAGGTACAATGAGAGATTTTTTGACTTTGAGAGAAGATGCACTATTTTCTTTAGTTCTGTGAAGACGCTTTCCCCTATCTTCAGTTACCCTGAACTCCTAAGAAGCTTAGCAGACACTTTTGAAAAAGACATTGTAATATCATTGAAATCTACAACTGGTATTTACAATTGGCAAATATCTTCATACTGACATTCACAAACTGCAATTTACTTTAGCTCTCTGTCTGCGCAATACAGAACTGCTGTGAAACTCCATTATCATGACAAGTTAAGCTGTAAAATTCAGTGGAAGCCTCTCCATCAAAGAAAAAAAGAAAGGTGTTTCCTGCCTTCACACTTGTCTTAATTCTGTCTGGTTTTGTTTGTTTGTTTTGAGTTATTTACTAACATAATAGTATTTTCTTTGCATAATCCTTTCCAGTGAAAAATCTGTTGCTGAGTCATTAGAGTTTTGCTGAAGGGTACAATAGAATCTGCATGTGTAATTGACTTAAGTAAATAAACTCAAATGAAAGATGCAACTATAAAAAGTTTCTCTGTTTCCAACAAGGTTCTATCTCCCTCAACATCACAGAACTCTTCATTTTTCCTTCTCTGTCTGTGAGTGGTGTGGACGACATTTCCTTGCATCTGCTGATGAAGATTTGCTCTGTGAATTTGGAAACAAAAACCCAAAAACCACACACCAATTCCTTTGCCTGGGATAACAGTTTTTATCTGGAAGTTAAAATTAAGGTTAAAATTAAGAAGCATGCACTTAGATAAAAGTTGCAGTTGT
>VZTT01014698.1:21566-42226 GCA_013400855.1 Buphagus erythrorhynchus | reverse complement strand
CAGGGCACGTAGACCCCTGGGCTGGGAGGCACTCCTGGACTGCCTCGTATAGATGTAGCCTAGAGGACTATTTAATTGTTAAATATCTCTCTCTCTTCAATGGATAGAGCACTGACCTGAAACTCAGTGAGGAGGGATGTTAACTGTGAATTCCACATGCAAACCTTGAGCAAGAGGCAAATTTCTAAATTGAATATTCCCCTAATGGGAATGACTTGAGGACAAAATCCTTTAATGGCTCAAAGGAATTCAGAGACTGCTGTAAGAAAGTGCAAGTCAGGAGATAAATATTTCTGAAAGAATATTCTGGATATCCAGATTTAAAAAAAGTTCCTCCTTGATTTTAAAAACAACAAAATAAAGGATCTAGCCACAAAGTTTGTTCTGGTTTTGTTTGCTCGCTTTTGGTTTAGGGGAAAGTGGCCTATTCCTCTGAACATTACCCCCTTCTTTTCTTTTCCCTTCTGTTAGAAGCTTAGTCATTATCACAGGACACGTATACAAATTAGGATACAACTGCTTTCCATCTGAATGTCTTTATGAAACCTTATAAAGCCAGAGTATAGAGACACTAAACATACTTCCCCTGTCATGGAGATACAATCATGCAAATGTCATCTGCTCTGGACTTGATGTAGCAAATAAATAATTGGTGAATATATGTGTTTTTAATTTACTGAGGGAAAGTTATACCTAACATGCCCCTTTGCCCATTGTTGTAAACCTATAGGTCACCTAGGGATGTTTAAATTTCTTAATGTACTAGTAGTGAAAAATCTCATAAGCAGTTTGATTTGCTGCTCATATGCACTGAGGACCTGAAGACAGACCTGGCAGAAACATGTTCCCATTTACAGTAAACCTGAGCAAGACACCTCTGAATTCAAGCCACAGCTTTTCAGAGAGCAGAAACCAAGAACTGAAATCTTAACCCTCTTCACTCTGGAGAAACCACAGCACCTGAAGTGTGGTGGCACCTCACAGGACAAACCCCAAATGCCCTGAGGGTGGATTGTTGGTCTGCTGAAAGCTGGAGTTATGGCCAAAAGCTGATGGTCGGCCTTGGTGGCATTCCATACCTGTTTTGTGTGCCTGTCTTTCAATCCTTATTCATTTATTGCTGCTGACTTGCTGTGATGGATATAGAGAAGTGACTGAAACTGAACTACAGGCTTAAAATGTTATTATCTAAGGCTCTAATTTGGTTTGCTTTTGATATTAGAAAAGATTGATTATGGCAAAACTCTGGAGCACAATCAAATTAAGAGAAGGAACAAGTTTTTCTTTTCTGTAACTCTGCTTTTTCTGCAGCAGGTCAGTGGACATTGTCCCCAGTTTATTCTTATTGCCTCTTCCATCCTAGCCAGAGACAAATGTGGTAGCTCTTCTCAGTGATTTCCCTCTTCCTTTGTCTGTTGTTTATGGTCTCTGTCCTAGCTTGGGCTCCAAGCCCCAGTGGTCAGGGACAAATGGTGTTGATTGCCCCTTTCCCTGGGAGCTTTGCAGCAGGAAAATAGAGAGAAAGGCAACATAAAGTGCACTTGTTCTGTGCTGTGAAGATTGCACTCCTGCTTTGTGCTGGTATAAAATGACTGCTGCTGATGAAGGGCAGTGGAAAATCAAATCTCTGGGTCTTTTTTCTCAATCTTTTGTGGCTCCCCTGCACACTTCAGGCGCTGTATTAATCATTATAATTTCTTCCACATTGCCACTTTGTCTGTGAGCTTCCTTTGAGCAGTGTTTCCTGTTTTGTGCTCTCTTCCAGCAGGCTCCAGCTTTTCTGGAAGTGGCTGCCTGAGCTCTTTCCCAGAGTGAGGGTATGCCAGCCAGTGCATCAATCCACTTTTGTTTTCATTATGCCAGCTTCCTGCAAAGTTTTCAAATTAATTTTACTGCCTTCCTCAGTTTTAAGGCCCATAAAAAGAACTTGGTTCTGCTTACCTTGGTGAACTGGGACCTGTTCAGGAATCTGGAGGATGCTTTTGCCTTGGTGCCGGGGGCAGCTGTTTCCCCTGCCTGCATTCAGTGGGTTCCTGGCACTATCAGACTGAAAACATCCGGACCCTTCCCCAGCTTCCATCCTGGGTCAGAGGATGGAGCTATGCCTCGGATGCCACAGCCCTGTCCCACGCTGTGCTGGGTCAGGCAATCTCAGCAGGGCAGTCCTGAGCCTCACACCCGTGTCTTCATGCTCAACTCATGCTCATTCCAAAAAAGCCCAGCTGAAGCTGGTGGGTTGTGGTGAGGCTGAGGTGACAAGTGATTTGATTTTCCTGCACAAGGTTAAAAAAAATAAATTAATAGAAGCTTAGGTCTGTGTCTGGACTTGTCAGCAAGTCAAAAGGCTGCAGTTCATGGTGGACTTATTTACTCACATTGACTTTAAACTACGTGGCTCTGTGGCCACATGGACTCAGAGCTGGCAGAGGTGAGGGGGGATGAGGACACCCTGGTCCCTGTGACAGCTGCATGTGCTGCACATGAAGCCAGGGGTCTGTGACTAGTGGATGTTTGTGGGTCTGTGGACAGCTCCCAAGACCTCCATGAGGAAAAGGCAAACCTGATGCTAGCCTAACATTTGTGATTCAGACATCTTCACCACCAGTGAAAAAATGTTTAGTGGTCTACAGATCAGCAAAATAAAAGCTCACCCTGGAGCAGGATGCCTGATTGCACTGGATAGCCCCTTTTCTGCTTTTCTCTCAGCTCTCTGCAAAGTGTCTTTGAAACAGCTCCCCTTTCTGATGAAAGAAAGGATGTGTGTGTGGTAAAACAGCCTGGAAAACGTTTGGTTTGCTTGCAAGGGGTTGGTAAGTCTGTGATTCCCTCTCGCTTTCTAAGACCTGTCTGTAAGATTTAGGGGGTCAAAGCAGACTGCAGAGAAATAACCATCCTGTGCCCCTGGAGACACAGATCTATGCCACTGGAGAGTGGTTGAGAGCTACAATACATCACCATGGAGCCAAACAAGATTAAGCCACTTTGCACCAGAGGGAGGTCACGGAAGCAGCATAACTGACGCTGGGGGAGCCTCTGTAGATCAGGGTGTCCAGGCCCCCTTGCTGCTGCATGGGGCTGACACAGGGACAGGGGTGGGAGAAAGGGCAAAATACTGATGAATGGGTCCCAGAGAGCTCCTTCTGTGTCTAGTTGCCTCTTGTTCCCACCAGTAAGAGACCCTGCCACGGAAGTCAGTGGAGTGGCACTGCCAGAGTGTTGTGTGAAAGAGACTAGAAAAGAGACTCGTGACTTTCCCCTACTCTCAAGAACATTTTGGGTGTTTTAAATAACAGAAAGGGAAGAAACTTCTAACAACTTTCCATTCACAACAAAGAAAGCAAAAAACCTGCCAGATTTTCAATTGGCTGAAACCCCACGGTCTTAACTCAGACATTACCTGGTTTCCCAGTCAGATGGCGAAAGGAGCTTCTCTGCCAGTGCCCACCTGGTGCTCCAGATAAGGCTGAGGCCCGGGTGACTGAGAGACAGCCTACTTACTGTGCTTTCCTCCTTCCCAACATCAGGCTGCAAATGGAAATACCTTTTCAGCCCTGGTGTTATTATTGCCTGTGTGGATGGCACCTTTAGTGTGTGCCATTCATTGCTGTAATGGCTGCACCTGTGTGCAGCCGGCGCTGGCGCTGCGACAGCTGCGGGCCCTAATTGCAAAACATTATTTTCTGTTTCCTGTTGTTGCTGCCATGAAGGTCCATTTATAATGACTGCAGACCTCTCTCTTTCTGCAGGATTCCCTGTCAGACCAATTCCTCTGTGCTGGAGTTCCTCACAGAGCATTGTCTCACATGGGCTTGTGCCTCCACGTGCATGTCCAGTGGTGTCCAGAGCAGATGAGATGCTTGCTGTGGTCAGCTGAGGGGCCAGGCTGAGCCCTCATCACTCTGGGCAGTGGGCTTTTATGTGGGTTAGCACAGAGGCTCTGAGATGATTAATTCATTTGTTCCTGGAATATTCTGCCCCTGGGTGCCTGCGTAACTGTGAATCAATTTAGTACTTTCGGGCCCGGATTAATGCAAGTGCCGATGGAGCATGCACAGGAGGAAGGAGGGGGGTGGAATGGGGGAAGCAGGGGGATACCCAGGACACAGCTAGCAACTCTTAAAAATGAAAAATGTGGAGATGGAGCGTTTTGAGAACAAAATTTGTTCATGTGTTTTTCAGTCCTCTCAGCTATCACGCTAAATTCAGTTCACTGAGAGGCAACGAGCTAGTGAGTGTTTCAGGTTGTGCCTTATAAATCAAGGCTGTAGTAAGGAATTTGAAATGTATATTGAGGCTGGCTGTTCTCTTACCTCCTGCTGTAATGAATTCATGTCTGCAGACAACAGACACAATTATTATGGAAATTGCACACACACACACACACACACACAAACACTCAGAGGAAAATGTTTTTTTTTTCAGAGCTCTTGCTTTAGTGCTCCTGGCCCAGGCCTCCTGTGCCCGACTGGGCTGTCACAGCTGGTGGCAGGATTTTGCCTACCTTGTCAGGCTGGAGAGCATCACCCATGGCCTGCCTCAAGCAGTGGGTTGTGCTTCCCGGGGTACCACTGGTCCCAGCCTGCTGCTCTAAGACAGATGCACCAAAGCTGTCTGTACATATTTAGGCTGAGAAATGGCTCAGCAGTGCAGTAGGAACTGGGGGAAATGACCACACATTCGTCTGTCGGTCGCTCTGAGGAAGCTGACTGTAATTAAATTAATAAGCCCAAATCGTGCTAAGTGTTCAGGCATACTATTGTGGTGAAGGGAATCAAACAGCGAGTCAATAGGACTGATGGGATGAAAAGTTCATCCTTCCTGGAATCCATTTTGAAAGCTGGAGAGCAACTTTGAAGGTTGGAAAGGGACTTTTTACAACAGCACACAGTGATAGGACAAGGGGCAATGGCTTTAAACAAGCAAAGTAGGTCTAGATCAGCTGTTAGGAAGAAACTCTTGACTGGGGGAGTGGCGATGCACAGGCACAGGTTGCCCAGAGGAGCTGTGGATGGCCCATCCCTGGCAGGTCCAAGGCCAAGGGTGCGCGGGGCAGGGCCCGCAGTGCCCGCAGTGCCCGGCAGAGGGCAGTGCTCCCCAAGAATTCCGCAGCCGGAGCAAGAGCCCCAAACCCAGCGCTGGGATCCTTTCCCCTTTCTTTCCTGATTTTTTTTCTTTTTTTAATTTTATTTTTTTAATTTTTTAATTTTTTTTTCCACCTCAGGGAAACGTAGAAGTATTTAGCTCACCACTGTGTTTAAAATAAACCCCGAAGGTTTCCTTTCTGTGCCTAAAAGCGATCAGACCTTCAGCTCACTAGCAGGTTAGGGATGGGAAGGTGTTCTCAGTATTGCCACTAACCACTAATGCGGCTGTATTTTGTATCGGTGAAATGGCTAAAATCCTGCAGCTTGCACATTAATGGATTTAGTTCTCCTTCACCTGAGGCAAATGCGTTTCTTTTTCCTTCAGCCTCAAAGATAATTTATGCAGCTTTTTGTAAAAGCTCAGGTTGTGTTTTGTTTGGTTTTTCCTTCTTTTTGCATGTGTTTTTTTTCATATTTTATTTCAAAGAATCACAGAATTTTTAGGGTTGGAAGGGACCTTAAAGATCATCTCATTCCAATGCCCCTGCTGTGGACAGGGACACCTTTCACCAGACCAGGTTGCTCAGAGCTCCATCCAACCCAGCCTTGCGCACTTATAGGCATGGGGCACCCACCTGTTCCTGTACCTCACCATGCTCTGAGTAAAGAATTTCTTCCCGACATCTAACCTAAATCCCTCCTCATTTAATTTAAAACTGTTCTCCCTTTTCCTATTACTACTTGCCCTTTATTTCCACATCATGACGGACTCTTCCTTGCTTAGTTTGTGTTTGTGCCCAAAGATCAAGGCAAGGGCAGGAGTACAGTGCAGGAATTTCAATAATGCAGGAAAAAAAATAAGCCTTACAAGAAAAATTGTCAAGCTAATGATATATCTGAGTGCTGAAAACAAATCCTCCTTGAATGTCACAGCTCCATGACAGTCGCTGTAGCAGAAGCTAGAAAACATCAGTGCATTGAAGGAATTATTTTTAAGGTAGTTTACATGAGAGTTTTCTCAATTCAAACTTCTTTTGCAGTGCAAGCATACATGAAGGCTGTTCTGGAAGTGCAAGTGAGGTACAGAAGGGTTTGGATGGCGGCATGGTGTGAAGAGTGCTTTGTAATGTTATGTGTGTTCCTGGCTGCCTGTATTTCTGACCTGAAAATGCTAGCAAGGAGCATTTGCAAATGTTTGCTTTTCTTTCAGGTCCTTTGAAAGTGGCACCCAAAGTCCACTCTAGGCATTTTCCTGAGGAGGCCAAACATCTGTGAGAGGTGAGACTGAGGGTTCACAGCCAGCTATGTAGTGCATTGCTTTCCCATCTCCTGTGAATTCAGTGAGTGTGACAGCAGCAGGGTAGGGAGTCCCAGGAAGGAAAGGAAAACTCTCTGTACACAAAGCCAGCAGAGCAGCAGGAGCAGCTTCCCTCCCGTGCACGGCTCCCCTCTGGAAGTACCTGACACCTTGCATGCAGGATTTTCATTTGGTCCATCCCTTGGGATGCTTGGACACAGCTTTGAGCCAGCCAGAGTTGGTGTTAGCTGAAGTTACCTGTCTCAGACACGAGACCAAGGCTATGAATTGCTTCCAAAGAGGCTGTTGAGTGACCACTGCTGATTGTAAGTAGCTTGCCAGGCTGAAACTGTAACAGTGCACAGAGACAATGAATGGTAGGTTCCTACATAGCCTTTTTCATCTCTATGCCCCTTGGCTTTTTCCTGGCTTGCCTACTCTGGAAGAAATCGTTTTACAAAACAACAGGACAATGCTGATAAATATTTTCTGTGGTGGGGGAACAGCTTCATCTAGATTTCAAAAACCATACTGAGCCTTTGAATGTTCTCATCTTGCTGTTCACCTTTTTCTGTGTACTGGGTAATTCAGTTAGGGGGAAGAAGAGAGTCCTATATCCCTATTTTTTAAAAGAAAAATTTAATTCCTAATTAAGAAATTAATTTCAAGGCAGAGCAAAGCAATGGGTGTAAGCTGGCTTTACCACTGAGTTGTGTGACTGCAGCTTTTTGGTGCCTTTATTTCGGAGAGGAAATACTAAAAGATGGATGAGGTGTACAGGGTTTGATCATGATACAGCAGTTCTTACCTCCACTTCTCTGGCTAAAACCAGCTGAGGGCTGCATGGATGGCTGTTACCATCCATCAGTTGTGAAATGATTTGATGGTTTTGAGTTGTGTTTCTATGGGAAGAGTTTCTATTTAACAAGAAAACACCAGTGAAACAGGCGCTTTTGCTAATCGTTAGAGGGGCCAGAGATTGAATAGATGATGGAAACAGCATTTCTTTCTCATCTTGCTCTTGTCAACACTGCGTGAAAAATAGAGCAGGCTTCAACTCAGGAAAACAGCTTTGTCAAATTTTGAACTTCTAAAGTTATTTTCATTGTGCAGGGACCAGAACAGACTTTTTTTTAATTTCTTGTGAAATAGGCCATAGTATCCATTAATGAAATTTGTTAGCAGGATAACTCTTGAGATATTTAATTTACTGAAAGCAGTCTTCTTTTTTCAGAGAGCAAAACCACTCAGCAGTAACTTCAGTGCTAATTTTGTTAAAATGATGGCAAATTTTTTGCCAAAAGGAGGGAAAATCCTGAAAAATGTCTTCTTTTTTTCAACTAAAAAGTATTCAATGTGAAATTCTCCATTGTTCCCGGGTGAAAAATATGTCCTAGCCATTATTCATTGATCATCCAAAGCCAGGTTTGGAGTTTTTTAAATTTGTAATAATTAGTAGCAACGCTGGAAATCAGACCTTCAGTTGAGGTTCATTTGAACTCCCTGCAGTTGCCTGTCTTTGAATATTTTTACAGATAAGAAAGGGTTTACACCTTTTTCTGCCCTTTCCATTTTTTTTTTTTTAATCATTAGATCCAGGCCAGCAGACTTGTGGGAGGATTAGGATCCTGTTGTGAGCAGTGTTGCACAAGAGTGTAGCAAGAGCCCATTGCTTGCCCCAAAGAGTTTTATAAACAGCGCAGTGAAGGCAGATGACATTTGGGAGTGGAAGCAGGCAAATGGAGACAGAGGAACTTGTCCAAAGTCAAGTCTGGGATGAAATCCAGATTTCCAGTGTCCTTGTCCAGGGCCTGAGTCATGACTGGCTCAGGCTTTTCCTCCCTGACCCCTTCTTCAGTATTTTGCAGTTGGGTGCACTTTTCCACAAACCTTCGCTCCCGTTTGGCGACATCTTTTGGGGAGCCACGTCCTTCCTGGTCAGACCTGAGAGGAGAGGTCAGATGTCAGTGGAGATGGCTCAGCTGAGCCCTGAGCTCCGAGCCTGTGGCCAGCAGTTGCTGGAGCTGTGTGTTTCAAGGGGATAGAGGAGAATCCCACAGCAGGCAGTTATGAAATGGCTCACCCCTGGGAAACTTTCCTTTGAACTGCTGTCAATTAAAGGATGACTTATGGCCTCGAGCACTAGTTGATTTTTTTTTTTTTTCTGAGTATTTACTATTTAAATTCTAGATGTTCTTGTTACCCAGACTTGTTTGTGCTTGGTCTGCCTAATTTAAGCTAAACCAGCTCCTCAGGGCAGAGTTCTGGTCTTCTTATGTTTGTTAATTGCCATGTCCCCCCTAAAATCATGCAGATTGTAACAAATAAAATAGCAATGCTGGGTCCTTCTGGTTTTAGCCAGTCATTCCCAAAGCCAATCATTCCTTCTCTTTTTGATGCTGGTTAGGCATACTCCTTGTGTTGAAATCATCTTTGTTCCAGATTTTAAAACAAAAGAAAATTGTATTTAAATAACAAAATCACATCCAAGGAGATGAGGACTATATTTGAGATGTCTGTATCTTTGTTTCTGTGACCTTTTTGGTTTGGGCACCTGGTTCACCAGAAATTCCTCAGCAGTGAAATTCAGTATCAGAAGTGAGACCTTCAGGCAGATAGATCCGGCTGCTTCCCCGAAGGAGAGGGGAATTGAGGGCATGGCGCCTTTGAAGCTGCTCCAGGGGCACCTGCCAGACAAGACTCTTTTTGGGATGGCTTGTGGGGTGGAATGAGTTCCTTAGGAAGGAGCTCCAGGGAAGCCACAGCCGTCCTCTTGCCTGCTCCTGGCATAGCAGCCAGACTGGCTGAAACCAGTGCGTGGTGGGACAGGTGGATAACTCAGCTCCTCCCTAGGTGAGGCAAAGATGTAGCTCTTACAGGGTCTTCTCAAAGCTGTAGTTTTGGATGATTTGGATACAACCTACCCGGAAGCTTGCATGTGCTGGGGAGGTGTGTGTGCTGAATGGGAAATCAGCTGCCACTGCTTTGGAAAAGGAAGGGATACCACCTCACCCGTGACACTTGTGGACCTGACACAAGGTGTACTTGTCTTATGTAGGGTTTGGCACCTTTAACACAACCCTTTGGATCATACACCTCCACTACAATATTGTGAATGGCTTCTCCCCAGAGCACAACAAAGAAAAAAGTTTTTTCAGGGCAAAATGAGTTTTTTTGATGTAGTAGCTTGAGTTTACATTTCACTGTGCTTGTCTAAATGCCGCTAACCCAACTGTGAAGCAATCGAGGAAACCACATTGCAGCTACGCAAATGTAGTGATGAGAAAAACCAAACCTGCCACCCAACTCCAACCCTCTGTGGTCCAGCCTGAGAAAAATGAAGATAGATAAAATCTCATGTGAATTCTGGTCCAACCCCTGTCTCCAGGTCTGGCTTAGATTGAGGATGACTCATTTGCTGTGACATGGTGGTGAAAATGAGCATCTGGGTTGGTTTTCTAGCATGCAAAAAGCCACACTGTTCATGCTGCTGTCCTGCACACTGAAGTGGGATTGTTTTAACAAATGGATTGCTAGAGCTCTTATCCACCTTCCTGCTCCCCCTTCCCTCTCCTACAGCCCCACAGACCTAGCTGGGAGAGGTCAGGCAGAGGACCTCCTACCCCAATGCATGCTAGCCTGCATCCTTGGAGAGAAGCAAGCATGCTGCCTGCCTGCTTGGGACCAGTGCTCAGATGCAAGCCTCCACCACAGATGGCTGAGACTGCATTTTCAGTTCACTGGGTCTGTTATTTCTACCCTGTTTGAACCAGAAATATGTTTGTTTAAATATTTTCTCTGAAATTTCACTTTTGGAAATTTGCCTTGCAGCATTTCAGAAGTAGATCGCTTGGTCATTTATTTAATTTGGAAGCTAATTATTACAATTTTATGGTGTTCCTTGATGTCAGTTATCAGAACGATCCTGATAAGAAATACAAATAGTACAACCCCCAAAATAAACCATCTAAAAACATTTTGACATTAGATTCTCAAATATCATTTCAAAATTCAAAAATCTGATCTCAAAATGCTAACGTGTTCTGGATTGAAAGCACCTAACTCATTTTTATTTCATTCCACTATCTTTTTAATGAGACTTTTATTGAGATCATTGCTAAAGAGATTAAATTGGGTAAAGGCCTCAGTTTTGCATTAGAATTTCACTCTTTAATTCCGTTGGCACTACCCTGCACCTGCAGCAGAGACATTTATGTAAGGTAAATGTTTCCATTGATTCTGGACGAGAGGCTTTTTCCTGGGTCTTAGAGAAATGTTAAATGAAACGTCCTGTTAAGAGTTTGATTTAATGCCACAGTGAATTTATCCTAATGTATCTTTATTTTCTCAGACCTATCTGAGCTCCAGCTCTTTTCATTAGGGGAAAATACTCAGGAACTAAGTCACTGTCTACTTACATGTCATACCTGACTGAGCCAAGCCAAGAGGGATTTATGATGTCAATATTAAATATGATATGAAATATTAACATGTAAATATCATGATGGAGAATACCAAGAGAAAGCTTCTGCCATATTTCTGTGTAGCTTTCATCGCTCCTTCTGAGGGGAAAGGGCTGAAGGAGACATCAGAAGAAGACAAGGTTAGGAGATAGGGCAGCAAGGCTCTAGGTTTAATGTTGGATGTGTCAAATCTTGGGGTCATTTAAATTTCTGATGGTGGTGAGTTCCACACCACATAAATCATGGGTCTGTGCGAGAGCAGCCACACATTGCTGTCAGGAGGAGATGGATGGCTGGTGGGAGAGGTGGGCTCCCAAGTGAGCCTGGTGGCAGCTGAAACCTCTCTCTGGCTGCACCCAGGAGTCTGCATCCCACTAGCAGGATGGGGGTGGAGGTACAAACACTAATCATGGGCAGGTGAAAAGCACTTTGTTTTGTACCTGCTGTTTCTTATCTCACAGTGCTCAACCCAGTCTCCAGGGCACCAGGACTGACCCAAACAGGTGAGTGGGCATTGCCAGGCAGAAGAAGACAGCTGAAACCAAAGAAGCCTATTCCACAGGTGGCTGATATTGCAAATGTCCTGTCAGGACACACATGGGAACAACACAAAGCTGCTCACAACCCATCCCTCCAGAAAGCCAGCATTCCTCCTGCCAGCCTGGCATCCAGGAGCCCTCCTCCTGACTGGACCAAGAGCTGAAAAACCACAAGACGGTTGAGGCTTGCAGATGGCCTGCACAATTCACAGGGAGTGCTGCTGTTGGCCCTTTGCTTGAGGCTCCTCATCACAGGACAGCAGCAGGGTGGCAGGGCTGTACTTCATCTCATCCTTGGTTGTCCCCTCCTGTCTCTGCGCTCCTTGCCCTGTGCTGAACAGGATAGCAGAGTGAAGATAATGATCCTCATTTGTATCAGTTAAGGTCTCAGCCCACTCTGGAATTTACTTCATTAAGACTGTAGGCTGAATTTATTTTCATTTCTCCTATTCTAATGCCTTGCTGCAGTGTAACTGAAGCATCTCTTTTTAGTGTCCTAAAGTACCAGACTTGTCTCGTCTCATTTCTTTTAACCTTCTTCAGGTTTCTCTTCTTCCACTTCCCACTTCTCTTTCTCTATGTTCTTTTTGTGAGCTGTTTACCCACCTCTTTGTTCATCCAGCCTCTGATGCTGGGCATCATCTGGATTCATCATCTGGATTCATTCTCTGCTAGCAATGGAAAGGCAGCAGGCAAGGATGCCTGGCACACTTGGTACTCACTTGGGCTGTGGGTCAAACCCCAATCTCACTGCAGGGGACAGGTACCTATCCCTTTTCCCCCAGCTACAATGGATCAGAACATGTACTTAAGGTAAGAGGCTGAGGGAGTGCAGAAAGCTCCAGCTCCCTCTAGGGCAGGAATAAAAGAGCAGGACTGAAAATAATTAAAATTTAAGAAGCAGGGAAGCAGCTGGGACACTGGGAGTGGAGATCAGGGCCCATTGCACAGTTGGGTACCTGTGCATGGTGCAATGCAGCTGTGCATATCCTACCCTGAAGTGGTCAAAAGCCATTCTTCCTGCCCAGCCCTGCTCTCCCTCCAGCCAGGGGCTGGGATGGAACTGGTCTTTGAGAAGTTGCCCAGTCTGCAAGGAGGCTGGGTCCTTCCACAGCCTCCTACTCCTATTTGTACTTTTGATGCAGAAAAGCAAGACAAAGGAAACTTTTGAAGTGGCCTTCTATGGGTCGCTGCCTCTCAGCACTTTGGCCCGGTGCTCCCTCTGCTGGGAAAAGTAAAGAGAAGAAAATCAACACAAAATAGGCAGAATTTGCCTGAAAAGTGCAAACGAGGTATTACACTTTCCATTCTGTCACAGGCTTGTGGAACTGTAGTTGCAGCCACTGGCTGCCTGTGGACACACGCAGAAATTGGTTTGTTTTCTGTTCCCATAGGCTTTTCTGTGGGTCTATGCTTTAAAAGAGATGTATGGCCCTCTTTCATGACAGCCTGTCTTTACTATAGCTGGTCTGGTCCCTATGTTTGACCCTAGCATGGGACTCTTTCCAAATCCTCACCCTAAACTTGGTGTGCTGAGGGCTGGTGGCTCACCACACCCATCACTTCTTGCTCTTACCTGGTGGAAGACCTTCAGAAGCTCCCTAGGGGCAAAGAAGTCCTTCATTGTGGGTTCCTTTTTCAAGTAGCACTGCTGCTGCATTATAACACTAGAAATACCTGTTTTCAACAGGGGAAATGGCAAGGTTTAAGTGTGTGTGCTGCAAAAGCCTGCATCTGCATGGGTGCTGTCAATGGACGAGGAGAAAACGTGCGCCAAGCTCTTCATTTGTTTTGAAGGTGGTGGCAGCACCTTTTTTGCTTCTATAGAAAGCTCTACAGACTTTTTTCCCCATCAATGGGCAGTCCCTAACTGCATTTATTCATTCCATTGAAACAAATGAGTCTGTGGCTGGAGCTGGCTGCATGGCCTACAAGGGAATTTGTTCTGTATCTTTCTTGTTAGTGATATCTGTGAAAAACAGGAAACTGTTTTCCCATCTCATTCACATAATAGATAAGATGAGAAATTAGCTGCTGGATGAGCATCCCGGGGGCTGTTCATTTTGTCACAATAACTAAGGTTCTGCTGCCTCCTGTTCACACACATGTGCACCAACACACACACACACACACAAATGCACACTCACACTCCTGCTGTCTCTCTCTCAGGGTCATTTTCTCACTTGAGAGCACTTCTGCCTCATTGTGACAAACTTCTGGATTTGGAGAGATTTCCCTCCCTCAATCTCTCCTCTCCCTCNTCCCCTTTCCCCTTCCCCTTCTCCCTCGTGTCCCAACTTCCCAGGGCTGGACTCCACAGAAGGTGCCAGGAGGCTGCACAGCCATGCACATCCAGGGCCAGGGACCAGACAGGAGGCCCCATGTGCTGCTGTGGTGAGCCCCAGAGAATGACCCCCCTTGGATAACCTCCACAGCTTGACAGGAGTGATTTTTCCCCAGCCCCATGAGTACCACACTGTCCTTCTGCACTTCTCCCTCTGCAGATGGTGACCAGTGCCATGTCCAGGTACCAGGTAACCCACTGGTGACAGGCAGCACCCACTTTCTTTTGAAATTCCCTTTTCCCACCACCTCACTTTCTTACCACCTCATATTTTGCCCTCTTTCAGCCAGTAAAATGAAGTAAAAAATGGGCAGAACTTATCATGTCCAAGAGATGCAGTTAGACTTTAGGATGAAACAAAAGTATTCCCAGGAGGATGCTGGAGAAGGAAAGGGTGCTTTGCCCTCCCTGCATTTGTCTTCCTGTAGACCTGGGCTGGGGGGAAAGCTCACAGCCTTGGAGCAAATTTGAAAAAAGGAAAGTGTAGTCAAAGCAGAGGTTGGGGTTTTTGTTTTGTTTTGGTTTTAATGTTTAGAAAACTAAAGAAAAGGAAATCAATTATGAGGCCTACCTGAATTTTATTTCCTCACCAAAAACCAAATTACTCAGCAAACTTATCGCTTGCTATTGCAGGCCTTGGTATTAAAGAAAACAATCAGGCCAGCAGGATTAATCTCTGACAGCTGCCTTATCTTTAACTTGCACCTTTGTTATTTTCTGATGAGCTTCTCTTTTTTTGCTGCCACGTTGTACCATACCTCACTGGTTCCTTTCATTTTATCATCAGGCAGGAGCGGAGGACCTTTCAGTTTATTAAAAAACCTTTATTTGTGAAGAACAAAGAGAGGGGAAAAAAGGCAAACAATGAGGTCAGACAATCTCCTTCTTGCCAGGAGTCACTCACCTGTTATTTAGAGTGTTATCAGTTAGAGGAGACTTGCATCATTGAAAATCAGCCCCTGACAGCACACTCTGTAAATGCACACACACACATGTACGTGCACACACACAAAAGACCCTCACGATTGACTCGTACCAACCTCCAGACAAGGTCCTCTCTTGCCAAGGCTGTAATATTTCCATTCCTGCCCTGGCTCGGGGGTGGCAGTCAGGGTTTTGGTGCAGGAATACAGCTTGGCAGGTCTGTCTGTACCAGGCTACCTGCACCTCCAGCAGTGCCCTCTGCCCCCCAGAAAAGCCTCCTGCCCTAACCTGCTTGGTGCTCTCCTGACAGTGCCTCTTGGCACACAGTGGGACTTGGAGATTTTCAAACAACAGCCTTCCCTTCTGCAGTGCCTCTCCAATTCTGCTTTGCTAAAGAGGGTGATGCAGATAGCACCCAAAATTACCTTGTCAGGCAGGTGTCATTTCTCAGCTGCAGTCCTCAGGGTTGTGCAGATGCCAAGCCCCTCAGTGCAGGAAATGCCTCCTGCCTTTGTCCTGCTGGTGGGTACCTCTGTGGAAGTTTTCACAGAAACCTGTATTGGCAAGATGTACTCTGATTACAAAATGTAGAACTGGTTTCCTGTTCTTGATGTAACAAGTCCAGCTTGCAGTGTTTCCTTCCATCCCACTGAGTTCTGCACTTGTAGGATGTGAACTCATGATTCAGTGAATTTGAGTTAGTGACACCACACTGGTTCCCTAGGATAGAGAGCTGCACATATGAAAAACCGAGTTACAAACCCAGACTTCTCTTCCTGGAGTTCGAAGAGCAAACCAACTTTGAAGCTAATTTTAAGGAAGAACCTGTTGAAGATGTTGAGATTATTGGTGACTAACTTGTGCCATTTGGTAATGGAGTTAGAACAACTGAGAAATTTTTCAGCTTTTAAAGAGAGCTAACAAGAGAATCAAAGAACAAACCCCAACCAACCCCAAAATAATAATAATAATAATAATAATAATAATAATAATACTAATAATAATAGTAATAAAAAGGTGTTACTCAACTCCCACAAAAACTAAAAAGGCCTGGAACACAAAATGTGAACCCCTGGATACATACCTTTACCCTGCTCTGTCAGTGTGGTTACAGACATAACCATGTCTGTAGACATGATGATCTAACAGTGGGAACACTTTACTGGCAGAAGTTTAAATTGGTCTCCTGTAAATCACGCTGCCAAGAGTGGTGCATGGCATTCTTGTCCTTTGCCTCTCCTCTGAACCAGAGGGGGAAGCAGATGGTATAAACCTGTTTCTCCCAGAACTATGCCAATCCTCATCACAGGAAAAAAGACCAAACCTTCTGCTGCCTGTTTGAGGCAGCTTTCAGTCCTCTTTATACCACTGGAGACTCCCTCAACAAAAACTTAGGTAAAGAAAGCACATCTCCAAAGAGCTGACATATCCTGCTCTTTCCTGGTTACATTCTTTAGGGCCCTGGGTTTCTCTCCTTTCCTGGGTCTTGGAGTGACTTCTGCAGTGTGTTTTGTCTATGGTTTTGTTCTGTAAGGTCTAGACAAGAAGTTCTGCCACACGTGGCTACAGAAATTGAAACTCTACAACTGTCATTGCATACCCAAAAGCAATCATGAATTATCGCTGGTTTATTCAATAAAAATATACACAGATCTCTAGCTAAAAAGGATACAAGCGTCCATAAAATGATTAGATGTGTTTCCAGACTGTGGAGTTACATAAAGAAATGCTTTGAGAAATCACGAGCTATTTACCTGTCTGTGTCTGTGTACATGTATGTACATGTGCATTTCAACAGAATCAGCTCTATCATGTGGATATTTTCAGCAATCTACCTCTCTTCTTTCTGGAGTTTTCATTTTTGCTCTGGAAGCAGTATTTAGTTTGACTGCTCAGTTCAAATCTGCAATATTTGAACCCAGCTGAAAAGAACCTGAGAAAATGAGCAGAGATGGTTACACAAATGGGGGACTAAAATACGAAGAAAAAGAAAAATAGAATAGTTCTTTGACAAAGGAGACTTCGGGATCTCTTTTGTTGTGTTCTGTTTTTGCACCCCAGGCTCTGTTGGTGCTTGTTTCCCTTTCCTTTCCATCTTCTCTTCTCTTCTCTTCGCTTCTCTTCTCTTCTTTTCTCTTCTCTTCTCCTCTCTTCTCTTCTCTTTTCTTCTCTTCTCTTCGCTTCTCTTCTCTTCTTTTCTCTTCTCTTCTCCTCTCTTCTCTTCTCTTTTCTTCTCTTCTCTTCGCTTCTCTTCTCTTCTTTTCTCTTCTCTTCTCCTCTCTTCTCTTCTCTTTTCTTCTCTTCTCTTCGCTTCTCTTCTCTTCTTTTCTCTTCTCTTCTCCTCTCTTCTCTTCTCTTTTCTTCTCTTCTCTTCCCTTTTTCCTTTCTTTTTCCAGTGTGCCTTGGTCAATGTCTCTGTCCTTTCCTCTCTAGACCAATGGCAGTCATGTATTGCAGTGAGCTCTCAATATGAGCTTGAAGGACACGTGAGACCTCAAGAATCCCCTTGCAAGGAACTTATCAGTGGGATCCCACAGCTTCTGCTAAGGGAGGTAGCCTGTTTAGCTCCTTTTTGTTTGGCCATACCTACTTAATCCTTTCTGCAAAATCAGTGTTCTTGTCTTTCCTTTCCTAGCTCTCCAATAAACAGTGCTGGCCTGAAACAATTGCAATTATTTATTTGATTTCATTTATGCTGTGCACAATCTTAGATTTCATTAGCTGAGTTAAAATAAAAACAAATCAAACCTCATATTCCCTACTGAATTATACTGCCATGACAACAATGAAAGTAAAAGTGTCCTCATCAAAACGTCCCCGTCCCAGCCCACCCCAATATTTTAAAGTAAAGCTTAACAAAAGAGACAAGTTTTGCAACGTGCCCTGAAGGTTTGCCACACAAGAAAGCAAATTCAAGAGTGTGGGCCTTCTTCTTCGGAGAAAAAAACCAAAGCCATTTCCAAATGTGCTGTTCCAAGGACTTCCTGTTCAAAGGCACCAACTTATCTCCATGGTGGACCTAGTGTTAGTAAGCAGAGGTAGTTTCTGTGGGATGAGCAGGTTCAAATCACAAGGAAATTTAGAAACTAAGGCCTGAATTGCACCTGGAAATGAACTGAAAATTGGCGCAGCCTGTGTGCCATCTGCGCTCTATGGTTTGTGTCTGAAATGTGGATATGCAAGCAGGCAGCTGCATACTGCAATTAGCTGAAGTTTCTGAGTGGTCCTCAGACATAGAGCTGAGCAGACCACATGGCAGCGATCCAGTCTGGAGATGAGAAAAGCACAGACAATGGCGACACAGTCCAACAGGACAAGAGGTTGAAATCTCCTCACCAAGCAGATAGGAGAAGGGGAAATAAACACTCGTAGCTCCTGCTGCCACTGGTACATTCAAAAGCATCTGGAAATCCAGGAGGCCTTCTCCAGCTGGGCAACAAAGGGCAAGGCTTCCCTCCATCCAGATGGCGAGCATCACTTTTGCCATCTCCCCCAATTATTTCCTGCCACCATTATCGTTTTGATTTCATGTGCAGTCAGCTCTTGTCTTCCAAAACCTGGATTTAGATTGAGCCTGAGAAAGCCAAATGTCTGCAAAACCTGAAGTCCCACGAAATAGGAGTCACAGTTGCTGAACAACATGAGCATTTTCATAGCATTGTTTTCCAGCACTGTGATGGTCCCTTTGTGAGCACCACAAGCCATCTGTGAAAAAAAGCAATGAAATTACCCTCTAATAACATCAAAATACATGTATTTTTTTTTTTATTCACATGGCATAACCTCTTGACCACAGACTAGGTGGGTGCAGACTAGAAATGCTATGAAGTTTCCTGTTTGGGAATACTCTGTCTAGAATTTGTCTCAAAGGTGGTAGTCTCCTTGCTGCAGTGAACAAAACCTATTTGAGGCCTGCTGGGGCTATCATACCCAGGATTCAGTTTTAGCCATAGTTATCAGAGTAAGGAAGACTGCAGCAACTTTTCCAAAAGAATTTTTGGGAGGAAAATAGCAGCTCAAAGGGAGAAGTTAAGGTTGGAGCTTTACTGTTGTCCAAGAACTGCACTGAGAGCCAAGGTATGTTTTGTAAGAGACTGATATATGGAAGGGATGCCAAAACAGATGGATTACATTACAAGGTGACAACTTTATTATCAGGAACCCAATGCATTCAATCTGCCTCACCTTACTCAGAATTTAGGCTGGTGTAACTCTTTTACAGTGACTTTTCCCTGCTGAGGCATCCTGGAGCAGGGCATTGCCCTGGAGCTGTGTGATGGTGCAGCCAGTCTTGCTTCTTGAGGGACAGAGAGCAATTGTGCTGCTGGGGTGAATAAATGAAGTCCCTGCACCTCAGAGTTTTGACAACTGTGCAATCTGATGGAAGCCACTTGTGACTAAAAGGAGTTTCATCAATAAAACAATGAACACATGGAAACTCAGACAAACTTGGGGAGCAAACTCTAGTTTTTGGAGAATGATTGTATGTCATGAACAGTAATATAGAAACATACCTTATTATATCATCCAGATGTGAAAGGTTTGGTGTAAAGTTAGATTTGCTCACTGTGTAAACTGAAATGGAGAGAATACTCCTTTGTGTTCAGGAAGCACTGAATACTCAGCCCAGTGTGGGATGCCCTGCTTGATTTTGTTCTGACACACCCAATATCCTGAGGACTGGCAGCTAATTTCAAATTGGATGGTTTTGATTGTTACTGGTGTGTGAGACAGAATGGCAGCACAGGCTGAGGCTGCTGCTGACAGTTAAAATAATGATCTTTTTTATTAGTGAACTGTGCACATCTTGAGTTACTGAGAGAAAATGGCTTGCAGAGAGATCCAGAAGGCAGCTTGTGTACTCCCTTTTATAATACAATGGCAGGGGAGACTCACACTTGAGATTTCTGCTCATTTGATACCAGTTTCAATTTTGTCCATCTTTGACTTTGTTCCTTGCACAAACTGCACCTTGGTTCAGACCTGCTAGCTCATATTTATGCCTAGGAGAAGACTGATGTAATTTATCAGTGTAATTTTCTCCATAATCATTTTGGTAGTCTTGACTTTAAAATTTTCTTTTTGAGCTCTGTGACCTTCTGAAACTGTGGGAGCATGCTGTTTACCAGGTCACACACCCAGCCAGATATCCCAAGCTTTTCTATGCCTTGTTGTGCAGACCATGCCAGTCAGTCTTGAGGGATCTCTCCCACCTACTTCTCTTCCCATGCTGCATTGAAATCAGTTACATATCTTAGTTTTCAAGGCCTGATTCCCCAGTTAGAACATCATTGATTTACCACCATCTTCTGTGTATGCATGAAATATCTGCTTCCACCTCCAGTCAGGCAATTTTCTAGTGTCTATTACTAATTTGTTAAATTTTCAAACAAGACCCTCTGTGTTTCCTTCACTGTTGCATTGTTAAAGCTTAAAACAAGTGTCTCTCTCTTTTCTTTCCTGCTGCATTTTGAGCTCAAGATGCATCAAGAAGCATTTGGCCAAATCCAAACTTGCCTTATTGCTGCCATCCAACCCGCCTTCAAACTGTCCTTTATAATAGTGTCTATGAAAGACTGAACAACTGCTTGTGGGTGTGCTGGAGTGACTGTCTGCCCAGCTGACTATTATTTTCCTGTTATTTCCTTATATTTCCTTCCTGCCTGCATTTGTCTGACATCTCCTTTCTCCCATTAAGCCTCATTTCTTTGTATTTTAGGCCATTTTCTTGTGTTGTGCTTATACAGCGCATGCCACGGTGGGAGTCTTGCCTGTAGCTAGGGATTTTGGGCTCGGTGATGGTTTACATCAGGTGCTGCTGGGAGAGAGGAGGATCCCTGTGCTGCCTCTGCTAGCCCTGGTTAGCGTGGGACACGTTCCTCAATCCCTTGGCATGGCTGTGCAGCCTCCTGGCACCTTCTGCGGAGTCCAGCCCTGGGAAGTTGGGACACGAGGGAGAGGGAGAAGGGGAAGGGGAAGAGGAAAGGGGAAAGGGGAAAGGAAATGCCA
>VZTT01014698.1:10730-21432 GCA_013400855.1 Buphagus erythrorhynchus | reverse complement strand
GAAGAGAAGAGAAGAGAAGAGAAGAGAAGCATTGTTTAGAGCTATTGGCCAAACACGTTTAAAAATATGACTGTATTTTTTTCACCTCAGTGGAATAGAGAAATTCAGCGAAAGTATTTTAAAGATAAGTACTAGTTAAGTAGCTCCCAAGTAATCATATTTTTATTTGACCTTTATATTTCTCTTAAGTTAAATCCATTAGTAGATTAGGTTTTGCCAGCTCCATTCATGGCTATTTGATCCTCGAATCCTTTCAAGAAAATCAATGTGTGGCTTTCCAGCTAATTAGCATGGCGTTAATACAATGCGTGAGGCGGCCAGGGCTGCCGAAAGCCCTCTCTGGGCCGCCCCGGGTCTGCGGGGAAGGTCGGCGAGTGCCGGGCGGGGCGGGCTGGGGCTGCGGCACCCGGGGGCTCGGGGGGAGCGGGCGGGCAGGCGCGGCCGCCCCTCCCCGGCTTTCCGCCCCCCTCCCGCTTTCTTCTGCAAATCAAAGCCGCCATCTGCCGTGACAAGTGTTCCCATTCACCTTTTCCCTCTTATCTGCTCCCTCGCAGGGAAGCGCTCAGGAGGCTGACAGCCCCGTCTCCCTGCTGAGGCTGCATTTCTGCAGCCCTCGGCCCCCGCCCCTCCGGCTGCGCTCCCTGCCCGCCGGCGGACCCGGGGCTCCGGGACAGAGCCGGGGCCGCGGGCCAGGACGGGCCCTGGAGGTGCTTCCTGTGCCCGAGGCACCCCGCCGCTCTCCGGCATCCCTCAGCATCCACGGTCTGCATCCGTGGTCCCTGAGCATCCTCAGCAGCGGTCTGCTCCTCATTATATTTATTGAAGCAGATGTTGGAGGGGGGGGACACGGAAAATGGACGGGCAGACCCCTCGTCTCGTTTCCCCTTTGCCTTCTTTCCCTCAAACTTGGGCAGCTCACTGGTGTTTTCCGTTTCTTGAGAGAAAAATCATTTGGGTGACTGACAAGCTGAAGGTAAAATGTCTAACAGGCTCTGATAAATCACGGTAGTAATGGCAATGCAGCAGATTCCAGAAATGCTGGGGGTAAATATTTTTTTCCTTTTCCACCCAGTCAGCTCATGCTGACACGTCTGTGGTTGCATAAGGTGTCAACAGAGAAAGAATTATTTCCCTGCATGAAGGAAACCTGAGAAGGACAAAAAAAATGATGGAAGAAAGGATAAGAAGCTCCTGTGAGTACTCTTTTTTCCCCTGCTGTAAGGGGAAAAAAACCCCTTTGTTTTGTTCTCTTGTCTGGATGTGACATTTTACACCGCTTCCCTTCTATTCTTTTTCATCCAATTCTAAAGGCTTTGGCTATGTCACACAAGTATTCCTGCGGCAGGCTATCAGCCCACTGAGGGCTGCCAGCGTGGGCTGCCCGCAGCAGCGCCATCCTCAGGGCTTCACCCTTGCAGTCCCACAGCCTTCTCAGAAGGGTATTGAGTGGTTTCTCAGGGCAAATGCTGATTGCTTGAGAGCTGGCGATGCTTCATTGTAGCATCAATTCCACGCTCTCAGCTTTTCACAGCCTTTGGTCCAAACCCCGCTGTCCTGATGTCTCCCTGCTCAGCTGCACCATAAGACCTTTCCCTTCATTTGAACCATTGGAGGGTGAAAGAACTTGTCAAGTTCAGTAAGGGTTAAGAACAAAATAAATGTGGTTAGAGTTACCGGTAACTGATAAAACAACATCACGAGATGTTACTGGAATAAAACTGAGGGTGGGTGGTGAGCCTGCCTCTGCCACTGCTAAACTTGGCTTGAGGCTGGCTCCAGGTTTTGTAGTCTTTTGACCCTCATAGGTGCTTCATCCATGGGAATGTGCTGCTTAGTGCTCTTCTCTTGTGAGCTGTTACTTAAAGTTTTCTTTAATCAGCTAACAATATTTGAGCTGATACAAAAACACTTAGGTTTCAGAGCTCCTGAAGACTTTGAGGAACTTTGGAGTAACTTGATAAAGTCAGGTAAGTTGATAGGTCAAACCCAATTACAATCAGTCACAGAAGCTAGTGAAGTATCCAGAAACAAAAAAAAAAACAAAAAAACACCAAAAAACAAAAAAAAAAAAAAAAAAAAAAAAAAAAAAAAAAAAAAAAAAAAAAAAAAACAAAAAAAATACAAAAAAAAAAAAAAAAAACACAAAAAAAAAANAAAAAAAAAAAAAAAACAAAACAAAAAACAAAAAAAAAACACAAAAAAAAAACAAAAAACAAAAAAAAAAAAAAAACCCCAAAAAAGGAAGTAATGTGTTTGAGTCTGGTGTGTGGAACTTAATAAGACAACCTCCGTTGTGTAAATTGCTCTTCAGCCAAAGAAGGAAAGTTCGTCTATCTTACAAAGCTTTTCAGTTTCAATTTATCAAATAATAAAGAAATTTTTAACACAGTTTGATATGCAAGATGAAAGTGTCTGCAAAGTGAAAGGCTGGAAGTTGTCTACAGAAGCTGCGAGAGATATGGAAAGATGACCTTGGAGAGAGAGAAGAGTAAATGCATGAAATCTAGAATAGACCAGAGACTTGTGAGGTGCTCACAGAGGTGTGCAACCCTTAGGATGTCTAAAGAGGAAGGAGAGCTGCACTCTGCCCGGTGGTATAAACCCTAACACTCCATGGCATAGCTCAGACACCCACTGTCCAGCTTCAGAAGATATTTTTGAAGCTGGTAAGTTGTTTCATAACTCCTTACTACAAATAGATTTGCCTTGTTGTTGGGAGTGCTCATACTGGTTGCTTGGGGAGGCCGAGTGCTTGTGTCCACTGTTAACCTGTAATGGGATATAATTACTTGTCTCTGTGCCAGATCTGTAAGGGCCCTCACTGGATAAATTCTTGTAAGGTTCCTAGTATTCTGTCACGTAAATGTCCTTGAAAATTGTCTCAAGGACTTCTGCCCATATACTTGGTGCTTTCTCCCAGTGTGCTGTACTCATGTAGGCACCTCCATGAATGAGTCAGGAAGTTTCTATGGGAGGACACTGGTCTGGATCCAAGATGTGCTTTCAAATAAAAGAACCTTTCCAAAATAAGACAAAATAAAATAAAGTAAAATGAAATAGAATGTGTTTGGGTAGTACAGTGTCAAAGTGCTGAGCAGTACATTTTCTAAACATGAAATATATTGACAAAAATTCCCTGTCTCACTAGATGGGATTATGATAAAGTGCTGTGGCTTCATCACTATTACTGCCATGCTGGGTTTTTGCTTGTTGGTTTGTTTAGGTTAACGTTTGTAATGTTGCTAAAATGCATTTCTCTGCTTGTTCCTGGTTCAGCTGTTCTCCTTGTGTGTGGTGGACTAAAGAAAAGTAAAAGGATTCAGGATGGGAATGTGATGAGCTCTGGCTGGCATGGATAGGACAGAGGGCAAAGCTTGAGAATGTCTCTGCTGTAGTGTTGTGAAGTGTGTGCATGTCCTGCAATGCTTTGGGGGCATTACCAGTGATAGAGAGCTTTGGCTTTTGATTTTTTCCATGTGACAGACTCCTTTTCATCTTGGCTTGCTCTTGCACCCACAGCAGCGATGCCTTGGTCATGACACGAGTGGTCTAGCACACCAGGAGTGATGAGGTGACATGGGAAGGTCTGACCCAGCCCTATGGCTAGAGCAGAGGGAGCTGCTAGATGTCTGTGAGGATGGAAGACATTTATGGCACCCTTCAGGAAGCTTCCCTACCTTGAACTGACTGGCAAAGGTTAGACTAAACTTTCTGTGCTGATTAATAAAGCCTCTGTGGATGGGGTCCAAGCCAAACCTGTGAACAGTCTCTATCTCTGAATTTCAGTTTGTTACAGCATTTACATTAAGTTGTAGATAATGTGCTCATAAAGCATTAATCTAATACTCTGAATTATGAAGCCGTTGCAGTTGAATTAATGTCTTTTTACAATCGAGTCTTATTTACCCCTTGTGTTCAACTTCCTGAAAGAAACTCCCTTCAACCTAAAATTTGCATATCTGCTTTTTAACAAATCTGGTAGAACAGTTAGATGGAAAGCATGAGGTAGATTAGTGAAGGTATTTCACAGGCTTGGGCATGTAAAATGAGCTGCAGCATTTATTTTGCAATAGCTTCCTCCATTTTCAAACCATGTCTCGAAGTTGTCGTGTTTTGGAAGCAAGAGCTGCAAGAAACATGCAAATTGCAGAGGATACATGCTGTTCACTTTGAATTTAAATCAGTTTGACATGCAGGAGCTCACCTTGTGAGTTTAGGGGGAAGTCAGTTCAAGGCTGGAAGATGAATTTGGCACATATTTACAAAGGTGAAACTGTAGGACCCACCAGCCAAGCATTTTATTAGAAAGACAAGTTAAATTCTGCTGGGACATCCTAAAATAAGGAGGCCCTGAAGTCAGAAGCATGTATAATCCTAATACTGAATGTAGTGGGGTAAATATATTGTTAAAAAATGAAATACCTTTGCATGATGGAAAACCCTAAAGTATGTAGATTTGATTTTTTTTTTTTATTTCACCAAGGGGTTATTCTGCTAATGAACTATGAAAGTGAAGTTTTAATATTACAGTATTTGTCAACAAATATGTTTCCAGACTGTTTTGTTTATCAGCCAATTATTTGATTCAGATTGCCAGTAAGGTAGAATTATGAGACAGCAAGTATGGTACAATTTCCTTTTTCAATGATTTTCTATGAGTCCCTTTAAATCTTCAGGTTGACTACCTCAAAATTTTCAGAAAAGCTGTTTGTTATATTTAATAACTGCAGGAGAAAAAAATCATAGCTTGGCAGGTTAGTTTTGTAATGATATATATTCTTAATATCCAGATAAACTTCTAATCCTACTGAATTCTTTTTTTGCCTTCAGTCATATCAGCTGACATTTAGATCCTGAAGTTACTTTCATTTAATATAGAAATAAATATATTCTTTTATCAGTTTTCAATTGAATGCTTTTCATTTTTTAATCTCTTGTTCTTTCATTATGAGAAACAGTAGATAACCCGAAAGTAGATTTTTTTACTGTCACATAAAAAAGTCCATTTTTGTTACTTTTCTAAACTAGAAGTCCTGTTCTTTTCAATCTCTTGTCCTATGGAAATTTTCCTCATATCTCTAATAACATGGCATGAATTACACAATGATGAACTGAAACAGGCTGTTTCCTGTCGTGCAAATAGCTTTGATGAGTGGGTCTGCCAATACCATTGACTATCAATTGTCACTTTATATCGAGTATGTGGGATTCAGGGTTAATGGATGGAGTAGAAAGTCTTCCTGGTAGAAAAAGGCCAGGAGGGATTTGCCAATCTAATTTTGGAGCGGATGGTGAGTGGCACTGTTGAAGGGGCAATGTTCCAAATTCTTTCAAAGAAGTAATTGTTGAATGCTTTCTCAATAAACCATCTCTTGTTTCTGATAAACTCACCAGTGTTTGTTCTGCCTCTCCTTCTCCTGATAGGGTGCTCAGGCTGAGCAGAACCAGCTTCATCTGAGCCTTTTGCCTTTCTTAACCTGAGTGGCTGTTGCATGTTGTGAGAACCCTGTGGGAGTGGTGCTGGCCAGGCTGTTTGATAATGATGCACAGGGTCATGTTGGTTGTGCTGCATCCCCAGGGTCTGGGGCAGCTGGGCACACCAAGTTTGTCCATTGTGGAAGGGCACATGCTTTCCAAGAGAACAGAAACCTGGTGACCGTGGTGTCAGCACAAGCTCCATGGTGGGGTTAGTTGTCCTAAGCCCTTCCCTGGGATCAACTACACCTTTGGTGGGCCTTGCTTCTGTTTCCACTCCTGTAATTTTCTGGACCATGTCAGCCTCAAGCCAGCTCCTAGCAGAGGAACTCTCAGGTGTTTCTTTCAGCACCACCTTCACCTTTCTCCCTCAGCCTATGAGGGTGGCCCAGTGTCCCTTCAACCTCCTTCCCTTTTCTAGGTGCTTTCCTCACAGCAGTTTCCTTTCCCCATCACTCACAACTCCCTCTGGTATCTTTTTCTCCACTGAGTCCCAGAGCAGACCTTTATTTTGGATTGCAGCAGAAGCATTCAGATATGCAGAACTAGTACAGCGTAAATAGTCTGGGAGCTGCTTCTCAGGAGTGTTTAGATGTTGTCTGGGCATTGTGGAGGACCAATAACCTTGGTTATTGCTTTGCCTGTCCAAAAACCTATCTTTATGAAATTCTGTGTCCAAATTAGGAATATTCACTTCTTCCAAAACTCTTCCTTCTCCTGAAGTAGGTGAGAAAATAGCTCCTGTGGCTGTTTACTATTTACAGAAATGTCAAAAGTAGTCTTGACTAAAATGTAAACGTTAGCAGAGACAGTTCTACAGTGGACATTTGATTGATATGGACATTTGATTTAACTTCCAAACACCTTGGTTTTCATTCATAACCTCAGATCTGAGAATGTTTAATTGATATGTATGGATGCTTGGAAGATAAGGAGTTTCCTCTGTGGTGAACTGACTTCAGGCTGAGTGTGGTTGTTGATTTTTGTCATAGCAACAATAAAATTCCATTATCCGGATACCATTTCTCAAACTGTGATCTGACATGAGTAAAATAGTGGTACTGAATTAATTTAACTTCATGGCTTCTCATTCCTGTATTGTATGTGTGAAGAAAAGTCTGTCGAGTATTTTTTTCCTATGGACATAAATGAATTTGTGGTTTCTATATTTCACTCTGGGTTTATTGCCTTAAATACAGCACACAGAGAGGCATAAAGGCCAGAGAAGAAACATAAAAATGTTGTTATCAACCCCTGTCTGACCCTTCTAAAAGTAGCTACAGGAGTGGCCCTTCAATGCATCCTCTCAGGCTTCATAGTTCTGAGCAAATATTCTTATAAGGTTCTCTAGAAAGAGGAATTACTCTTTAGAAAATAAGTGTGTGTCTGTGTGTGTGTGATAGAGGCAGTCAGGGCAAGTTTTTTAAAATTAGTATTTTAAGTCTTCTGTAATTTGCAGCAAATCAAAACACGTTATTGTGTGAATAATAGGTAAAGAGATAGTATTATAAATGCATGCTACCCTTCTATATCTGCATACCCAAGGAAAGAAAATTTTATTCAATCCCACAATTTTTGTCATCCCATTGCTGTAAAAAAAAATCTCACTTCTCTTGCATCTGTCACTGTAGTATCTAAAATACGAATATACATTCAGGCAGCAATATCTTGGTAGACTGCAGAGAGGTTTCTGCTCTTCCCCAGACTGTGGCAAAAATAAATGTTTGATAAAATGGGGGGAAAAAAGTCCTCTTCTTCTTTAGAATATTTCCATTTTTATTTTACTGAGAACTCCTTTAATGTTTTATTTTCTGTTGGTTTTACTTCTTCTTTTACCTCGACTTGTTTTTCCAGTAAAGAATAAAACAGAGCTGTGGGGTAAAGCAAAAGAACGCAGGGAAAGAATCAGGATTTACTCATCCCTAATTTTGACATAAAGCTTCAGAGAAAAGAGTGAATGAATGAAAATTTTGTCCCAGAGCTGTCAAAGTAAAACATTACTGGAAGCTGTTACAATTTTTGAGGAATTTGAATCATCACCACTTGCAAGGGAGCAATCAGCTGCTTAGCAATGCAGTGAACTGAGGTTTCTTTTTCCTGACTGCTGATGCTGGATTACTGGCACTGTTCGGCTACTTTCTGAAATACTCCATTCCTAAGGCACAACATTTTTTGGGATCCAAAATGTAGTCATGATTTCTGTAGATTAGATTTATTTGAAATACTGTGGTGGAACTCATTGCTTTGGTACAGAGGTCTCATCTGATCCCTGCTTTTAACATGCACATTCCTAAATTGAGAAACCCATTGTTCTGCCTTAAACCATTAAGGACACAGATTAAACTATCCAAAACCAAAGCACTTAATGGGGAGTAGCCTCCAAAACATGTATACATGTGTTTGTGCTTGGGAAGCGTCTGTATTTTGTGCCACCCAAATCTTTATTATTTTTAAAGGGGTGAGAAGCGTTATTTCTGAAAATAAAGCACGAGGGGGATGCGAGGTGGCATGGCTTACCAGGATCCTTGCAAAAGTACATGACCCAGAAATTTCAGTGTCCTCAGTGTTGCCAATGCGTGGATTGCTGCAGGCAGATGTGTATGTATGCAAGGGAATTTAAAATGTTTGGTTATATATGTTTAAGTGCATGTGGTTTTTTAGGTAAGACACATTTGTTTTTCATATCCAAAATCTGTTGGAATGCAGTGTGCCCATTGCTAGACACAATGGGGAATATTAAACAGAATAAGAGTTTTAAAGTGCTGCAACTGCTTAATGTGCAAAACCAGCTGAAAAACTTGTTTCATGCTTCTCCTTTGTCCTGTGACATTTAAAATATCCTGCTCACAGCCATCCTTACCTTGCCTAATTCTGGCGTTATATCTGACATGAAACACTTCCATCCTGAGGTGGGTCCTTGACAGTCTTTAATATGACACAATGATTTGGGCTTCCTGTCATTCAGCTTAAATCACTTTTCTGCCACGCATAAAAAAACCTCCAGCACAATCCTTGATGGCCTCAAGAAAAACACGTCTGGTCCTAGCCTAACCCTCAGCTGCATGGCACTGCATTGTCATCATAATTAGATGTGATAGATTTTCACTCTGCTCTACTAAAATTTTGTTTGTAATTGAGTAAATGTGCCACTTGCAGTTGAAAATAAATTAGCCCAGAGCAACAGCAGCTTGACTGTTTTTTAAAACTCTGTGTGTGGGCGTTTTAAATACATACACACACACACACACACACACACATACATACATACATAACTAACTATATAACTATAACTAACTATAACTATATAACAATAACTGAAATAGAACAGGTCAAGTGTGTAGCTAGGATTAGAAAAATATCTCTTTTATTGTTAAATGGCGTCCTGAACTCCATTTTCTCGATGTGTGTTGTACATTTTCCCCTTCAGAGAGGGTGAAAACATAAAAGCCGTACAGAAGACTGCAGCATGGGGGAGGGTTTCTTTCCTTCCTCACACTTTCTACTTTTGTCAAGCCACCTGAGAAGTTGATATGAGAAGGGCATTTTAGAATAAAGACATTACTCTGACAGAAAATACAAATGAAATAAAATTGGCCTAAGGCTTTGATGTCAGAACCTGAATGGAGAGCTGAGACTTAGCAATGCACTAGTTTAATACACCAGAGAAATAGAACTAGAATAATTTGCAATGCAGGATGATGAAACAAGAAAATATAACAAACCCAGAGATTAAAATAGAGTTTCCAGCCTGTGTATATTCGCATTTTGCACTCAAGTTGACCCATAAACATTGCAAGAGAAGCAAATATGCACTTTTCTCTTCTTTTGGAACAAAGCTATTTGACACGTGGCGATATCATGTCATTGACACTCAATACGGAAGGATCTGAAGGTGTCACAGTTTTGGATGAAGTCTTCTTCATGGACATCTCCTGACTCTAGAACTAGCCACTTCCAGCCACATTAAGCTCTGGTCACTGAGCAGACAAATGGGCTTTGTGGCAGAAGAGAAGGAATCCTTGAGAGAAGGAAGGCACTCATAGGCACCTGCTGCATGTGATTGGTGCTCCTTTCCCCTGTACATGTGTACACACATCCCTAGTTCTCTCATGATCCAGTTACTGTCCTTAGTGTAAAAACTCCAAAGTTAAGGATTTTTTTGGGTTTCGTGCTTGTACAGCATTTATAACCAGAAGTGATCCTGTGTGCCACAATGCAAAAGAAAAAATAATAGCCAGGGGCTTAAAGACTGAATTGTTTCACATTAACATAGGGGTCTGTTTATTTTCATATCCTCCAGAAGACCTCGTTTATTGGTCTCTAATGTTTCTCAGGTTTGTATGACCCAAATATGAATTGTTTGACTTTTTTTCCAATAGGCATTTTGGCAAGTACTGAATTAATTTTTTGGTATTAAGTCAGCTGTAGAGAAAAATAAATAAATTGCTGAAGTATCAGAGCCAATTATGGGCACTGGTTCATGTGCTGGATTCTGCATTTCTCTTTTAGATATTTAAATTATTTCAATGCACAGGCCCAGTCATTCCAAGTCTTTGGATGTATTTAAAGCAATTGAAAATCCCTTTTCAATACAAAAGTCAAATAATCTTATAGCCCCATTAACAAATACTGATGGTTACCTTAAGATTGTGTCAGGATGTAAGTTTTGACATAAAATTAGACTTGCTGGTAAAGGAGTATTTAAGTTTCATAGGAAAAGTGACATAAAGTACAAGTAATAACAACAACTACTCTTTTTTTAAAAAACAACACAAATCATGGTTCAAAGACTACACTACCCTCATCTCCTGGCATAAGTCACTTCATTTTCTTCTGATGTAGAGCTTGATTGAAACAGAGAGTGAATTGCAGCAAATAAATGTAACTTATACAGAATTATACAGGTGTTTCCTAAAGGGAGACTGCTATCATACAAACTACCCTTAGGAAGGGAACTAACAATTCAAATAAGCCAGTCATTAATTTATATCTAACTCATAAGTCTGAATCCTCCAAGCCATTAATTTTGGATGGGAAGGGCAAGAGTACTGCTCTTGACTGATTCTGTCTGTAGAGTAAGAAGATAGTGCTGCTATCTCTTTCATCAGGAATTTATGTACATTAGAAAAGAAATAACTTTTTCACAAGTATACCAACTATCACAAGTAAACAGCTTCTTCAAGCCTGATGGCAAAACCTCCAGCACGCTGAAGCAGCAGTGCACTTG
>VZTT01014697.1:103723-119569 GCA_013400855.1 Buphagus erythrorhynchus | reverse complement strand
AGCTGCTGGGCAGGGAGCAGGGACCTTCCTGCCCATGTCTCCCGGGAGGGATGAACATTACCCAGTTCTACAGCTCTCTGCAGCCCCTGCCCTTTTAAACCAAAACTGTAAGGAACAAAACTCACCCTGTGAGGAGTCAGTGTAGAACTGCTGGCTCTGTGCTGGAAAATGGAGCAGTGACAATTTATTGCTCAGTGACAATAGTAGCAGCCAACAAACGTTTATGATGGGCAAATAGTTCTGGATTATGCCACTGTGTTTATCAGTGGCTGTAATGTCATCTGTGGGAGTTTCTCCTCAGTGGTTTAAAAATGTGTTTCCAAAAACTTCATAAGATGATTTTGAATAATTACACAGACAAAATTTTGTTAAATCAGCTGTGGGACTGCGTGTAGTGTTTGTGAAGTCAAGGTCATTATGAATGCAGACAAATACTTTAGGCTGTATATTTTTTTGGAAAGAGAGCATGAAAGCACTACAGCAGGCTAAATACAGAGGTTATAGAGACTTCTTTGTTGCTTGTTAAGAATATGTTTGATAAATATCTGTCAGAGATAACATCAATATTCTTCAGTCTTTAATGGCAAGTATGCATTATAGTCTTCTGCCATCTGTTCCAAACTTCTCTTTCACTGATGCTATGAAAAATACAGAAACCTCTCCCTTTCTTTGTCAGACGATGGGGTTTTTAAAAATCTTTTAATGTATCATCTTTGAAGTCACTTGATTTTTTTGTCATCTTGTATGAGTTCTTCTCTGCTCATGTCTATTTGTCTCAAAAAAATAAACGCAATAGATAGTTAAAAGGGAAAAGTACTAAGCAGTAGAAAGAGGTAAAAAGAAGATTGGGATCAGAAAGTAGAAATAATTGTATAATTACAATATTGGGTGTATGCAGAAATCCAAAGAGAATGCTGTTATAGAATGAAATGCTGCAGGAAGCAGGAGATGTAATATAGAGGAAAACAGTGAATAAAACAGGATAGAAGAGCAGGTAAGGGGAAATTCAGAAAACTTGTGGGAGTTGAAAGAAGGATGAAAACAGCCAAGGGAATGAAGATAGAACAGCTGACAAATGGAATGGGAATCTGAAAGGGGACTCAAGTGGAGCAGATGGTGGGTGGGGTGGGCAAAGCAAGAAAGTGAAATAGCTGAAAAACTAGTTCAGAGGAGTTAGTAGAAATGGAAAACAGCAATATCCAGGGAGAGCTGAGTATAACGACTGGAGTTGGGAGAATGGCAGAAAATTGCTGAAGGAAATTGAGTAGGAATCAATTGATGGGAGACAACAAAGAATTAATGTTTGAGAAGAGCAGACAACATAATTTCAAGCAGAAGAGCTCTACAAAGTGTTTTCAGATCTTTCAGGCAAGTCCTATTTTGGAGCTGCTGCTGCCACCAGCTCTATAGTTTTCTTTTCCAGGTGCAGATTATTTATTGCAGTGTTAGTAGAGCTTCTGCAACTATTTTCAAAACCTGGATTGATCTCCTGTTTGAGATCTTAGTCTTCACAAATTTTACAGATATTATTATCCATTGTAAACACAAAAGAGAAAGCTTGTTTCCCTTGAATTTCTTGGGACAAGGAATTCTGAAATGTTAGCAGGTCGGAGTGATTCTGTCTGGTTTACTGTATCCTCTCTCTTGGAACTTGCATCATAGAGATTTCACATTTCATTTTTCTAAATGGATTAATAACATTTTAATGCCATTCACATTTTCAACTTCAGTAGTCTTTCTTCCATTGCTTTCCTGCTGCTTAAGCAACTGGGTTCAGTGAGAGGAGAACCTTTCCTCCACCAGCTCTTTGCAGAAAATACAACACTGAACACATTAGTGACCAACAAAGTATTGCTGTGCTTTGGGAATCATGTCATAGGAAGTCAAACACTGTTGTGATTCCCACAGCTTTATTTCATATGGCAATCAAAGAGGGAGATGTTAGATTTTTTAAATTGCTCTAGGAAATCCAGTGAGTTGAATTTAGTCTACATTCAGTCTGTTTGTTAGTTATTCAAGGTTTTGGGGCTGTACTTTCATTTTAAACTTCTGTTGTTGGGGTAATACAGTTGTTGCTGAACAAGGAGGAGACATTCATATCACTGATGTCCTGCCCATTAAAAAACAGATGTACAGGAGTAGTTTATTAGGGATTTAATTATTATTTCTCATTTTTTTAAAATGTACTATGCTAATCTCACTATATCCTTAGAAGAGAGTTTGAAAAAGGGAGTAGAAAAGGCAAAGAATTCCTCTAAACGTAGCTGGGGAAAAAAAAAGAAAATATGCCCCAAATGAATTGAGGTGTCCTTGTGTGTCCCAGTCAGGTTGTTGATATTTGGGATGGTATTTTGCTGTTGCTATCTGTGTCATGGATTCCTCTGAGCTTTTCTTTTTAAATTAAGTTTTTTAGTTTTATGCAGTGATATTGAATCACATGGTGGGGAAAAAGTGTCAGCAGCTGTTCAAAATTGTTCAAAGATAGGAATATCCCTGTGTGTCTTCACCCCTAAGTAATGTAATTTTCTGCAGAAATACACAAATTCTTCCCATTGAAATTCACTTTTCCATGGGAAGGGACACTGTCTGAAAAAAGTAAACAGTCAGATATAGAATTTAATACTCGACAGTGATTTTGTTTGATTTTTAATTATTTAATAGTTCTTCACTGTGTTTACTGCACCAATACTTGGAATACATCAGTAGTAGTAAAAATGCAATACTTCTTTAAAAATATGCTACAGGTAAGATCAGGTAAAGCAGTGTTTTTCATCATTCATATGAAATTATGAATTATGTTGAAGAGAAAAATTCTCATTGGAGCGTAGAAGTTGTTCTTTCAATTACTTTGGTCAGGGGATTGAAATTCAACACTTACCAGAACTGATCATTATGTTGAAAAAGAAATGATCCTGTCATTTACAGATATTTAAGGCTCATTATTAGGTATGGGATAATTTTATTTCTATTGCTTTATAGTGTAAATTATGGCTGCTTTAGGGGTTTAAGATGTTTTGGGGTTCCTAGTTCTTGGGTTTTTTTCCTTGTATTTTTGGTTTACGCTTTCTTTGAGGCACGTGCTTTGTTCTTGCTTTGCAGTTTTATGAGGAAAAACAGGTTAAAAATTAAAAATTTAATCATGGAATAGCAAGTCTGGACCCTGATGATTAAACATTTGCCTGAGTTAGTCTCAGAAAAGGAGAATTTTAAGTAATCTGGTTAAACAACTTGAAGTACTCTGTTGAACAGGAACAGGTTTGTTCTCAAGATTTGCTGCAATAAGACTGAGCACTCTTGGAACAGACAGTACTGGTGCCTTTGCTGGGCAAAAATGAAACCCTGCAGATAGCAGTTCTTCCCCTGCTAGAAATTTATCTGTGTGGCTAAAAGGAGTGAAAACCTGTAAGAAAAGGCTGATGGAGGGGGGAAAGGGCACTTTTCCAGCCTCTGCTGCAAACCACATCAGCAATCCTACACTTCACTGACTGGAACATTAAAGTGGTAAAGCCTTGCATTCCCCATGGACTGTCTGGATTGAACTTCAGGATGCAGAGATTCAAATGCTCTTCCATGTTCTCACAGGGTCCTGTGGGAGACTTAAATTAAGGTTCTTTTCCATTGGGGGAATAGGCATAGTATTTCCTTTTTTTCAGATCTCCCACATATTATTTTTGCTTGTTTTCATGCATGAGGTTATAATTAATAATGTTGATATTTAAGGTATTCCTGACTAAATCTTGTATGTTCATATGAATACAACAAGTCATGTTTCTCAGAATTATTTTTCAAGGTCCAACAAATATAGGCAGCTGTCATGATAGATCACTTAGATAGATCATGATAGATCACTTAGTTCACTTTCTCAGGAACTGCAGAAGGCAACCACTTGTACCAAAACCTGCTAAGATAGGTGGGGTTCCAGATTCAATGTAAATGGTACTTACCATTTATATTCAGGAACTGAAACAGTGAAAATAGGCAGGAAACAAGAAGGGCCACCAGGACACACATGAAGAGCTCTCACCCTGACTGTTTTGAAGAGCTGTCCAATGCAGTTTGTAACATTTATATAAACAAGCAAATTTATTCTCCAGATGTGTGTGATAGATTGGAATAACTAAACTTTGAAATAAGTATTTTACCCCTAGTTTATCTTCCTTATCCTTTTCACCCCATACCTTTGAATATGTTGGCCAATTTTAGCTGTTTTGGAAAGGACTAGATATCTTGGGAGAAATATATTTATTTTGGTTTTTCTCTTCTGCTTTATTTTATTTTGTGAGATGGGAAATAGCCCTGAGTGCCTCCACTGAAACCAATATTGGAAAGTTGCTTTATTTGACATGAGAATATATATGAAGTGAGACATTGGAAATCAGCCTGTATTATATCACCACTCACAGTCTTATTTCTAATACTTTCTGTCTGCTCTTGTAGGTGGATGGGTTGAACTTCTGGGGTAGTAGAGTTCATGACTCTTCAGATGATATTTGCATTCATTTAATTAAGTTATTTTGCAGTCAACCCCATGACTTTGGATTTCAGTGGTCGAATAGTTAATAGCATGTATGCTTAGGCACTCTAATTTATAATTTGGCTATGCATAGAGAGAACTAGGGGATGCATGCTCACGTTCTTTAATAATAAATGTATTGGCTCTGATACACAGTTCCAATTAGAAATCAGATTAGGAAAAAGCTTTGGATGTTCTTGTTTTTAAAGTTAGGAGTGGTTATGAAAAATCTCTCAATCTCTGAAATATGTCTTAATAAGACAAACCCTGACAGAGACCAATTTGGACCCTCTCTCTACATGGAAGCTGTATGAAAACACAGCAGAGCGTTGTTCTTTCATCAAACACTGCAGCAGCAGAGTTAAAGCAGCTGGACCTGCCAGAGCTTCTGTTCCATGGGCAGTCCTGCTCACCAACAGGCCCATGTAACACCTGGGGGGTCTGGGAGGAGTTTTAAGCATTTATCATTTTTATCTGGCGTATAAATGTTCCAAATTCTTGTAAATGTTTAATGTGTATGTAAGATGCCATGTTCTCTACTCAAGTAAGATAAAACTCTTGCAGACTATTTCATGTAGGAAATACTTCATTTCGTATTTTGCCAAAGAAAGCAATTGCTGGTTGCAAATAATAAAACATGCACATGGCTATTTTCAATGATTTATTTAGCTTTCAGGGTATTATATATCTAAATAGAATGGGAACTTTGGTTTTTTTTGTTTCCACTTACTGGAGTCATCTTGAAATTCAGAAGTCAAAGACTCTGGGAAGCACTTGAAAGACTTGAATATTGAGTCATGTGTCTAATTTTTGAAGATCTGATGTACATTTGGGCGTGTTTTGGACAGTGTCTGCAGTTCCTCAGAGTGCTAAAATCACAAAGGAGGTGTGAAATAGAACTTGCTGAATACTCATCCCTTCATTTGAAATATTCCAGAAGGTATTTGTTCCAAGTAAGTTTATCTAAAGAGCAATTATTCTAAAGACTGAGTCCCAAAATGTTCACGTCAGTAAGGAAAAATTCAGAAACTTGGGACAAATTGAAACAAAGAGTGCAGGGACTTAGCCATCTTGTGGTACATTGATCCTGGGGCACTGACCTAAGTGTGAGGCAGAGGTTATTTACAGCTATAGAATCCCATTGAAAGTAGGATAATTTACACAGAGTGCAACTAGGATAACTTTTTAGAGTTGGTAACTGAGTAGAAAAATAATATGTAGCTGTTGTTTCTCTTGTTAAAATGTTTTTTCATTCAACACCAGCCATTGTTTTGTTTGGGCCCCAAAAGCTCCTCTATTTGGAAAGGAAACATGAAAACAGTTACAAGCTTCTTCTAAACTAAGCATTTTCCTTAGAGCTTTTCTGTGAGATATGTGGGAGGCAGGTTCCCAGGGTTTTCCTGAGGACTTTCAAGAGTCAGTAAAGAAATACAGTAAATATGTCACTACACTCTTGTGACTGTATTTTTATTTGTGCAATATAATGCATTTCAGAGAAATATTACTGTAGAGGAAAGTTAAGATTGCAAATTGAAGGTTCTTAAACTGAGGGCTGCCATAGTGAAACATAATTCTCCTGAAAGCTGTGCCAGGTGGAACCAGGCTTGGGAATGTGTCTGGATGTGTCACTGCTTGCTTTCCTGTGAGTGGGAATGCTTTAGCAGGTGCTGCTGACTGAGGTGACATTCCTGCTTCCTGTTCTATAAACTCATGACTGGGCATTCAACATATATTACTTTAACTCAACAGTATGCCTTTAATTAGGATATATTTTGTCCTCTGTTCAGAAGGCAGAAATTATTTAGAAATGTGTATATAAATATCAGTGATGCTGGCACTTCAGAGAAGGCTGGCCCTGTGAAATGCAGGGGCAAGTCTGCTGATCTATGAATAGTGGAAAGTGATTTTGTCAGCTAGCTTGTGGGTGAATGATTTGCTGTGAACTTTTCAGGGTTTATAATAGTAATTTGTGTTTGAGTTAGGCAAAAAAAAATATTGCTAAACTATCCCAAGTGATTCAATTAAAATAAGAAATTAAATCCTCTTAATGCAGATCCTTTGTTCACCTGTGCAGTTGGCATTGATTCTGGGGAACCTCACAGAGTGCCTTGGCCTCCAAATGCAGGTTTCTCTGCTCTGATTTGACTTGTGGGTATCTTAAAGATTCATTCAGGATTCCACTTCTGTCAGGAAAAGAAGTTCCAGTTAAAAACTTTGGTTGTATTCAATAGCCAGCCATGTCTTTTGGGATGTCTTTTTGCAGATTGGCCTTTTATTTCATGATCTTACTCTTTGTGTAGGTCTCTGTTTTCTACAATCACTCTTCAGTGATCACTATTCCACACTTAGTGTAGACAGGGCTTTTCTACACAACCCTGCAGCAAAGTGAGCTGTGTGCAATTGCTTCAATTCCTGCACCTGCACAGAACAGGTATTTATGATCCTCAATGAAGATGTGAAGGGCTAATCCTCCAGTGCTCTTACCCAGGCAAATGGAAAACTTCCTCCTGTCATATTATGGATGAAAGAAAATTTAGGGTTTATGGTTAGGGAAGTACCTTTCTCACTGTCTATTCTCAGCTCATAAATTTTCCTCTGCATTTTGTGCCTTTGGCATCCTCTTGACATATTTACAATTTTCTGCACAGTTGTCAGCATGAAATGCTGATGTGAAATAAAAGATATGCTGGCAAAAATAGTTTATTTTTGAGGTGAAAACCTAGATTAATATTAGGTGATACCATTCTTTCCTCTCTAGTTCAATGCTAGACACATTCTCTAAGCTGCTGCCTGAAGTAGAGAGGTGGCAGCACATTAAACTTCTGCAGGGGACAGAAGCTGAGAATGCAGAATAGTTGGTATTGTTTAACTAGCAGGAGTAAGTGCAGTGTGGTTACTCAGTGACCTGTGAGCCTGGGCTGGCTGGGACATTCCTGTGGCACAGGAGCAGCCAACTGAGCATGGCTGGACAGGGGCTCCAGCTGGGACACTTGTGACCAGACCCTGCCTTCTTGGCTCAGGGCAACCAGGGTGCAAATGCAGCTAAGTAAATAACAATGAAACCCTTAAATCCTCCATTTAGGTTTAATACTGTTGGCCTGTGAATAAATTAAAACCAGAGTTATGAAAAGAAATGAACATAGTAATCCGTGGTTGGAATCTAGAGTGAAAGTCACTTATTGCATTAATAGTTTCTGATGTGTCTGAAGAGTGTTGTTGAAACACTTTACATTTGGCAGAAAAAGATCCTAAAAAAGTGGCACAATGATGTAATTATTGATGCATACAAACCAATTATCTGTGCAGAGCTGTCATCCAAGGACACTACTGAAGCTGTTGTTGCCAAAATGTTAGTTAAAATTAGTATTGATGTGTTTTCATGTTCAGTGCTGTTTGCCTGCACACACACATTCACAAAACATAATGGAGTGTGTACATCCAACAAACAACTAAAGAAATGTGCTTCTGGGCCCTGTCATGAACTGTTCAGCTGAGATTTTCAAAGGAATCCAGTGAAATTAGCACTCAGGCTTTGTGTCTATGGGGTGGGTAGCACATTCCCCAATTCCTTTGACACCTTTTTATATGAGGAAAGTTTTGGGCTTCTTTTGCTGGATTGTTTTCTGTAACTGTTGGGTGCTTGGAACTTGCTCTGCATTGCTGAGAGCAGCACTACAATGTCAGAAAGAGAGAGGAGTAGAACTAACCAAAACCAGTATTAGAGGTACTGGGCAATAACATCTACCACTATCTACTCTAATATATTTTTCTGATATAATCAAAGCTATCTAATTTTCTAATTGCAGACCAGATTTTGAAGCATTTTAAGTTGGGGGAAAAGTTCTTATTTCAGATTTTTTATCTGTCTGATAAAGGAGGAGATATGAAAGAATGAGTTGGTTGAATTTCTAGCGTTGCTCTTTAAAATAAGAAGCTTCAAGTGTCTCAAGGAACTGTAGGCTAAGAGTTCAAGGCAGGACATTTTACTTGCCAATTCTGTTTGCTAGAACTTAGATTTTTATCTTTGATTTCTTGTCTCAAAATTAAAAAATTAAGTATGTTTGTTTACAGCACCACCTTTTTGACTCCTCGAGGTGAGAAGCCAGGCTGGCCTCTGGTGGCATTGCTGTCCCCAGGCCATGGTGCAGCTGGAGCTGCTTATCTCACCTGTTCTTTTTCTCTCAAGTGTTACCACAGGGCAGGGTCCTTAACAAAACTCTTCATTCTGAGCATGCTCTATTGCTAATAAGTATATCAAAGTGTGTTGTTTAATCTAAAAACTGTGGAGTAGCGTTTAACTTAATGTGCAATTACTATGTGGCACTTAATGACATTTACATATTAAACATCAAAAAGTGATTTTGCCTGTAGCAAAGAGAACTAATCTTAATCATTTTTGGAATGCTCCTGCAAGGCAGCGACCCAGCTTTATTGCTGTGATAATGTCATTAACAACAGGATCTGGGTCCTGCAATATGGCAAGATCTACAAAACATCATCACTTTCACCTTTCAACTTTATTATTAGTAGAAAATATTATTTGATTCTGTAGATGTTTGCTGTGTATTCCCCTGGATGGTGCTGGGAGCATTGGTCCCAGGGTGCTGTAGAGTTTCTTGTTCCCAAATGCTGCAGTACAGGGAGCTGCACCACAAACGTCCTCTTGTATTAAACTCATGCTACATCAACCCTCCCTAAATGCTCACATAGAGCAAGGGATGAAATGGTTGTGAGGAGTTTATGAGCACAGAAAAGGCTCACTGACATGGCTGGCTCAATTCTTGCTGTATTTTCTGAAGCTATTGCCAGTGGTTTAAAAAGAAATCAGGAGTATTCGGCTGCCAGGGATATTCCGCATTTTCCACCTGCCTGTGCTTATCAGTGGGTACAGCTCCTGACCTCAGTGGCTGATTTCATGTGAATTTGTGTATTTTGGTGAGAAGCAATGCTTTTTGCCCATTTCAAATGCCATTTAATTCCCCCCCAAGGCCCATCAAGTGTTAGGAGCCCCTAAGACTTATTCCAACACTGATAATTAACTGCCTGAAACTTGACATAGCCTTAAATTTTAAAACAGATTTTATAACATTTGTAAACAACAGTTAGCAGGAAAAAAGGTAAAATTGTATGTGTCATTCTGTTTTCTACCGTACACAATTTGCAGTTCAAAGTGAATATATTTAAATGAACTCCCCTGCAGCTACTGTTTACAGTAGCCTTCAAAGAATGATGAAAGCTTTTAAATAATGTAGAATATTACATGACTTGTTTTTCAAAACACATGCACTGAATGTCTCAGAGTGAAAAGTCTGTGTTTCAGATTAGATGGTTTGCAGACAGCTGCTGTGTTTACTGAATGTTACAGATGGAATGGAAAATAAATGTAGGGAGAAGACTAAGAAAATGAAGGATTCTTAAGAGTGCCTTATGTCTGAACAGCAGTAACTTAAAGGTGGATTAGATTATCTCATACATCACCTAGCTAAGGAAATCTCACTCTCTCTCCCACACACACACACACACAAATCAAACAAACAACAGCAACAACAACAAAAAAACAAACAAACAAACAAAAAAAACAAAAAAACCAAAAAAACAAAACAAAAAAAACCCAAACAAACAAACCCAAAAAACCCCAAAACAACAACAACAACAACAAAAAAAACAAAACAAAACAAAAAACCCACCAAAAAAAGTATCTCTGCTGTGTTATAAGTGTATTTTCTAGGAGAGGGCTGTGCTGCTGCTTGTATTCTCCTCCCCAGCTTCTGCTTAAGTTGTTACCTATGATCAGCATTTCTTGTCTATGCTTCTTTATCAAGTAAAGCCTTAGGTGTCAATGTAATGAGGTTATTACAGAGTTTAGGATGCAGATGGACATTTCTCCATTAGATTAACATTTGAGTCTTTTTAGCCAGAAATTCTTTCTCTTGATGCATTTGTAATGAATTAACTGCTGCTTATGTGCGTACATCTTGACAAGGTAGCAGTGAGAAGATTGACCTGGCTTCATGCTGATGGCTCATCAGCCTCCTATCTATCCATCTGTTTTTGGATGGATTTTGCATTTTAAACTAAGCCTTAGGCTGTCAAAATTGCACAGCTTAAACTGTGAAAGACTACTTAAATTTAACATAAAGTATATCTACACAGACCACTAGAATTACTACCTTGTAAAAGCCTGGTAAAAGATGCAATCAGAAATGTAATTATATGTATTTATGGGATAATTAGGATAAAATTTTATTTTACCTCCCGTCAGCCAAAAAATGATTTATGTCCTGAGCATAAAGCTCTGCACCTCACAACTTCTGATGTCTTTTAATAAAAAGCTGTTACTCAAAGCTAGGGGCTAGCAAGTATTCTCTAGATTCAGAATTGAAATCGGGCAGACAACACTTTCCTCCTTCAAAAGTGAAATTACAGTGAAATAAGTTATTCCATCACTGTATTTTATTTATGATATCTTTATAAATGCGGCGTTTTGCAGAAACAGAGTAAAAGAAATGAATCTTTAATATTTGTATCACAGTGAGAATTAATGAGAGGAAAAGAAATATAGTTTCTTGCAATAGGAAGCAACATCACTATAATTTCCTTCCCTTAATTGGGGGAAAGAAGTCTGATGAATATGCAGAAAATATCCATTTATCATGACATACACATTACAGTAGCTGGAAACAACATTCCTCTGTAATATTCTTCTAAAAATTCAGTTAAGGTTTAGAAATATGCTCCTCTGCAGGGCAAAATAGCCTCTGTGGAACTCTATTCTCCAATGCTTTGGTCGTTTCCTTATTTCCTAATGTCAGGAAATTGAAGAAAAAAATAAGAAAAATCAAATGGAAGCCTTGGGGCACATGACTGTTAATCTGAACAGCTGAGAGGTGACATGCAGGTGAGGAAATGGGTTTTTCCATCTATGAATTATTCTGCTTCTGTTCCTTGAAGGCTGATATTTAAAACCAAACCTCCCCTGGTTGTTTATGATGTGAAACTGTACTTCATGACTGAATTATGTAGCTTTTGCAACTATATTCCTGAATGTGAGTGAGCTGTAGGCTGTGGTTTCACAGCCTGTTCTCTGTTGGGGTGTCTGCACCACTCAGCTTTGCCTCCCAACGTCCCTGCAGCCCTCTAAGAGTCAGTTTATGTCTTTCTAGGCTAGGAGTAGCAGCATGGCAATAATTTGAGAAGGGTTCTGCAAAAACACATCGCAAAGATACTAAAAAAAGTAATTTTGTGCTCCTTCAGAGATTCTCTCTTCGGCTATAGGTTTTATGTTCCCATAAGAGAAAGAGATAAGCCATCATCCCTTATCCAAGAAACAAACAAACAAACAAAAAAAAACTAACAGAACTTGCCCAAGGAAAGGGCATTAACTGTTTGGTTCCTTTGGTACAGTCACCTTTAAAAATAAGCCTATTTTTTAAAAATAAAAGATTTAAAATATTTTTTAAAGTTTGCTTTAATTCCTTATATTCAGATCTTAATGAATTGTGCAAGTAAAGTCAAGGTGATCCATGCTTATGCATTTAGGATTTTCTGTAAATTAAGCAAATGATAGAAGGGAGTGTGCACTATTTTGAGGCTGCATGTCTCTGTTCAACTGCTTCTTTTTTTGTAAGAAAGCAAACACTGAAAGACATTTTTTCTGTTACACAGTATGTAGTAGCCACGATTTAAGAAACGTAATCCATAATTTCCAACTCTTCTACTGACGTGCATAAGTGGTGGGGAAAACAGATCCTTGGGAGTTAAAAATGGAGACATACAAGATAGATTTGTGCTTAACCTCAATGAAATGTCTTCCTTCCAAAGCAGAAGTTTCAGCCAAGAAAACTTGCATACAAGAAGTCTATTTAATTTTCTAATAATTGTCGATTTGTGTAATATGATAAAGCTTTAAGCTGAACAATTACACTTGTCCTGGGAGAAATGTCAGCAGGGCCAGAAAGCAGGAGAGCCTGTGGGAGGCCACAGTGCTGCTTTTTCCTGGGACGTCTGGGCTGGAGGATGATGTTAAAAAAAAAAAATGGGCTACAACTTCTGGTGGTCATGGGCTCTCTCTGCTGCTCCTCCCTGTGCAATTGCTCAGCCTGAAGATTGTCTCTGGCACTTCATGCTCCCCTACCCCCCTCCCTGTGCCCCCTTTGTGAGGAAAAAGTGCAGAAGCAGGAGAAAAATGGCAGAATTTCTCTGTACTCATCAGTGTGCCTGTGAAAGATGGATTCTTCTGGGCTTGATGCAGTTCTCCAGAAGACAAGTCCAGAAATTGTCAGCAGTATGAACATCCAAACCTGCTTCCAATGCCTTGGGAAGGTATTGTGTGATGTGCGTTTAACTCTGCTGTCACTGTAATCACCCCCTCGTTAGACTAAACTACATCCCAGAATGATCAGTAAAGAAGTTTGACCCTCTGCTAATGCTGAATGAGGCATGCTGTCAAAAAGTGTTTCATGCCTCATCTACCACTAAGTGCACTTCCAAGGGCTTTTAAAGGATTGCCTTTCTCATTCATCCAGCAGAACGACCCTGAGAATTGATTTCATTATCTAGGCAAGTTAGTACTGTGCCTTGCTCTGCACAACTGCAACTCTGGAACTGGTAATGTGTTCTTAATTTGAAATAATGTTTTCACCTTGTGGTTTCTGAAGCCAATCAAATGAAAAACAGGAAACTGGCAGAAATCACCAGTGGGAGATGTAGGAATTCCTTTGTGCATAAGCATTTTAGAACTACACTGAGATGGACAGCATGACTGTAAAGACATTTATTTGGATTCATGGAAGCATCCAGTCCTTAACAAGTGTAAGCCAGTATATTGCATAAAAGACAGTCAACATCAGTGGACTGGGTTCTGAAAACTGTATTTAAAATTTTATCAAATCAAAGGAAAAAGAGATTACAAAAATCCATACAGTTCCATCTATGTTTTTATTGACAGCATCAGTAAGAAATTTATATTAAAATATAATTTAAACTTCTCTTTAACACATCATATGATCTTTAGAAATTCAAAATTTATATTAATCTTCATCCAGTTAGTGAAGCTTGAGTACAGAGTTATTCTTTGTTCATTGGAGCCAGGTTGTTTTCAGCATTGTCTTTCTCTGTGAGTGTTCAGTCCTATCCATACCAAAGTTGTGTTGTCTTCGTTCTTCTGGGTTTCTTTTGCCACATCACACTTGACATCAAAACAACAAGGTGAGCAGACAGTGTTGTAATTTAGCACCATTGTCTGCCAAGTCCTTATGTGTGTTACTGAATAGCTGGACATAGTGGCTTTCTTGAAGTCAGATCATGTTGAAATCTGGGATAACATCACTAACTAATAGCTCTGTAGTCATAAGTTATGGGGATTTTGAGAAGCTCTCCCTGCAGTCCTATATTGGGTCCCAAAGAAAGTTTTGGATGCTGAGCAGGATCTGATAGGGTCTCTTATAAAATGTTGCCCAAGAGGTTTGAGGCCAACACAACCTATTGGTATAAACTCTTTAGATCCAGGAAAAGTAAGATTGAGATATGTTGTACATTAAGGTTAAAAAACTCTAAACTGATAAAAGATCAAATTAGGAATTCTTTAACACCAAGAGACTCCCAGCCAGAGTCTTATATGTCCTGGTGTCCATTTTCTTACACTGTGCCCATCACCCAAAGGAGCAGAAGGGAGGCTAACTGGAAATAAGCTCATGCCATTGGGAAAGCCCTGGCCATTGCTGACCTAAGCTGTGTGACCAGAAACCTACACAGATCAATTAAAAGGGGCTTGGTGGTCGTTTTTTAACCATTAATAGCTCTGTTACTGTAACTGGAGGAGGAATAACCACAGTGAATGTTAAGGGAAAGAAGACGGCAGATGCTTGTCCTGACCTTTCAGCACACTTTGTGCTTTCTAATTTTTTAAGTTTCATTTAGAGAGGTAAATATACCACAATTTCTTATATCACCAAGCTACAGAATATCTTTTTAATTGAAAGCCTAGAGAATTTGAAAGGAAAGAATAATCTCGATCATTATAGCAGAACTTCCCTACCTGTTTGTTTTTTTTTTTTTTTGCCATCAGCATGCCTGTGGAAAACCAGGTCTTTGGTCTTTCAAGGGCAAAGATAAATTTGTATTTCTTTTGCAAAAGGCCTTCACTAGAAATTTGTCCTGTAGAGAATACTGATTGTAATGAAAGAAAAATCTTTGTACCTTTATTGTCCATAGCTAAAGACGCTAATCCGATGTCTAAGAAAGTAGAAATCAAAATATATTCATCATATGCCTCCAGCATGTATAAAAACTATTATTTCAGAAAAGTTCTGCATCCTGAGCAAAACTGCTGAAATGGGATGAGACTGACTTTTGGCAAATATTTGAAGGTGTCAAAGATTCATAAGTTTGGGATTTGAGTTAGTTCTTTATAAAATAAAATTTGATTATATATCAGAGAGTGAGGGAAATATTTAATTAAAAAGGTACTTCCAGGCATCAGGCTGAATGGACGAGTATTATCCTTTAAATATTCGATAGATCATGAAGCTACTTGAGTCTAATGCTTAACAAAAATGAACACATTTTTCTGACTAGTGTGATTCTGTGTTCTCGCTACAAACTTTTGTTATGGCTCATTTTGGAAATTATTTAGTGTAACCTTGTAAATTGACTTTTTGAATTGTGAAGTATAAAGATTACTGATGACAGCCATAGATCTATGGTGCTTGTCCTTTTCTAATCTGGGTACAGTTCTGTCTATGCTTTTACAGATTCCTATTTTAAACCTTCATTGATCTTAAGGGGAGTCCTTCAATTCAAAACTTTGTTTGGATGTCTAAAAATGGCCCCAAGACTCTTGCATGTACCTAATGAATTTATTTGGAACAGTGCACAGCACATAGCCTGTAACCTCTCACTGTCAGTGCCTGCTAAACCTTTTTGAGTTTCATGGTACTTGCTTCCTGTTTTCACTCTTAGTTCTCCATCTGATGTGACACATATTTAATAGTTCTAGTCAAATTGTGATCAGGTTGAAAGAGGAGATCAGCTCTTCAGTGTTAGCAGGGCCATCCCTGGGTGCTCCAAGCAGAGATGTGCATTTCAATAAAGTGTGAACAAAGCCCTGTCTTGGTGAAAAGGAAACACTGGCTTCTGTTTCATAGGCCATGTAAAATATATATTATGATTAAATATGTAAATGTCTTTTCATTACTTGAATTTTCCTATTTGTCTCTCCTTAATGTCATCTTCTACAAAGTTTTGTTATTCATATAAACCAGATTTCTACAATCTGAGTGTCATGCAAATATTATCTCACATATGTTCAAAACAAGTATATGTTTTGAGAAGTA
>VZTT01014697.1:75344-90914 GCA_013400855.1 Buphagus erythrorhynchus | reverse complement strand
AGTCCTTTGAGGAAAAGTGGGATTTGGGTGAGACTCTTCTGCCTTTAAGTGTAGGTAGCTACATTTAATCTCAGCATCTTCATTCCCTTCATCAATCATGGACAGGCCTCCTTTCATCTCATCTGAAAACTGACCTCAAACAGCTGAGGTGAGTACCAGGCTCCTGCTCATGGACTTCAAAAGCAATCAAGATGACCAGCTTGCTCGAAGGTGTCCAAGTGTGTGGGAGAAGCCTGTACCAAGAGCCTAAAATAAAAAGGGGTTCAAGAAATTGAAATTAATTAACTTAGTGGCTCAGTGTCTGGGAATTCGGGTCCATTTCTAAGCAGACTTAATCATGGCACTAAGTGCAACTGTGTAGTTGTTGGAGAGCTGAAGGGAAGGGTACTCAAGTCTGTGCTAATAGAAGACAGGAGTGCCTTCAGTTCCCTTGTCTGTATTTGTCTCTTTTCTGTGTCCACAAGGTAAAAAATTAAGTAAACTGGGTAGGAAGTGCTGGCTTGCCAGATCCTCTGGTTACCTCTAAGGAGATGGTGTTGAGTTTGAAATGTTTTGGAAGGGAGCAAAATGCATGGTACATCTGCCATTGATTCATGTTCTAAAACACCTTCCAAGTAAAGTTTTATTTCAGGTGGTGAAGATGCAGCTTAGAGTAATGTTTGCTTCGAAATCATTTATGTAATAACTTATCCCAGCAGTTATTGTAAGGAAGAAAAAATTCCCCATAAATGTGGCACGAGCCAACAGAATAGGATATTTTCATTATAGATAGTTTGGGTTATTTATGTTCCCCTGAATGAAACACACAGTGTTATTAAATAACTCTACATTAAGTCAATTGGTAAAATTCCCACTGAATCAAGGTTCACTGTGTTCAAATGATTCCAGACAAGCAGGGAGGACACACTGGCTGTGCAGTCTGATCTGGAATTGCTTCACCTTATGGCTTGGATAATGAGATATTGATTTTCACAGAGCAGGTCATGTTCAAGAAAAAAATGAGAGACTCAGTAGCAATTATGAAAGTCATTTACAATTGAAAGTGGAGAAAGGTTTCCTTTCTGGATAGCAGAAATAGATAAATTTTAGCCAAGTCTCACAATTGTCAGGATTTTATACAAAGAAAAATAAATCTGAAAACAAAAAGACACTATTGAATATATATGCTCCTATTTTCATAAGTGGTACTTAAAAGATGTCTTCTAACTATTTTTCAGGAAAGATAAGCAGAGTCTGTTAAATACTTAATGTCTCACAGCTCCAGCTGTAAGTCACTGGGACTTTGCAAAAAATCCTAGCAATGCTCTCTGATTTCAGCAGCTCTGAGCAATCTTTTCAGCTGACCTACAATGGCAGAAACAGCAGAAAACATAACCTTCAAGATGCTCTTTTCTTATTACAAGCATAACATTATTCATTCCTAAACTCAGTTGTCTACTCTCACTAAAATCAAACTCTCTCTCCTTAGGCATGGACCTCTGACAGCGTTTCTTGGGGTTTGATGGATGAGGGCAGAGAGCCTGCAGGAGGGCTGTGAGGCTCCAGGCTGAGAGAGAGTGGGATCCTGCTGTACTGGGGCTGCCAGGGATGGAACTCCTCTCATTAGCTGGTGTCAAGCCACTGCTTTGCATTTGTGACACAAACAGTGTCAGCAACACACCAAGGGTTTAGCATTGCTGAACAGTGGTTCCACAGTGGTGCATCTCTGTGTTTCCTTTCTGTGCTCCTCAGGGAATTACAGAATGGTCTGGGTTGGAGCAGACCTTAAAAACCATCCAGTTCCACCCACCTGCCTTGGGCAGGGACACCTTCACTATTTCAGTTTGCTCAACGCCTCATCCATCCTGGTCTTGAATATTTCCAGGGATGGGGCATCCACAGCTTCTCTGAGCAATCTGTGCCAGGGCCTCACCACCCTCAGAGTCGAGAATTTCTTCCTAACATCCAATCCAAACCTGTCTTCTCTCAATTAAAAGCCAGTGTCTTTGTCCTATCGTTATAAGCGCTTGTCAAAAGTCCCTCTCCAGCTTTCTTGGAGGTCCCCCCTTGACATGTGGTGGCTTCCCCTTCTGTGCTATGGAAAACACAGCATTAGGAGACTCATCTCCTATTTTTGTCTTCCCCCTTTTGCCTCTCCCCTGACTTTTCCCTCCCAGCACTCCTTGCCAGAGCTGTGCTTTCCTGGTTTCTGGAGGGATCCTGGCAGAGGGCATCCAGAGGCTGCAGCTGGGCAGGCACTGCCACGAGTGGTTCTGTGCTGCTCCTTGAGAACTTGCATCAATTTCTACCTGGGATTTAAGGTTAACACCTTAAGACACTTAATTTGTAAAATTTAGTTTTTTTAGTAAGAGATTGATTAGCAGCATAATCTGTAGGCTTCCTGTGGGATATTATCCTCTACAGAACTATTTGAAGTAATTTTATTGTAAGATTTTTTAATACCTAGGAAGATTACTTGCTCAGGAAAAGTGCTTGTGTGAATAACAGAGATGATGTCTTCAGTGCTTTCTGGGTAGTTCAGGACCTCCTTTTAATTTTTTTTCTCCAAAGACATTGTCCTTTGTCCTGGTCCCTTGGGAATACTTGTCACAGGGCAAGAATGCTATTTAGGCATGTTCTAGTGTTCTTTACAGCAGAATGACTTTAGAAAATAGGGAAGTATTAGAGAGCATTTTGTTGTTTTACATATAGAAAACATTTTACCTTTGGAGTGGTAAAAAGTTATGTCTCTGTTTCTACTAGTAAGAGCCCTGCTATGCCCTCTCCTCTGGTTTAATTCTGTTTACAGCATGCTCTTCTGTTTGAATGCTTGTAAGTTGCCCTAAAACTTTCAGTATCTGCAGACCAATAAAAAGAATTAAAGTGTGACTATGAAAGCATTGTATTGAAAGAAAGTAATGAAATTAAGATGGAAAATGCCATTATTAATAATGGATTTTAATAAATTACTGTACAATGTAGAATTTCAATTACAGAAAAACATGCTTTACACAAGTAATTACTAAAGAAATTGCTGTAGGAACACATCCATTCATTGAATTACCGGACATAAATTCTTCATCTGATTGCATCTTCCGTTGTGAGGGGAGCAATCACAGCAAACACAAAGCTCTAATAACACCCTCTCTTTAGGAATTAGAACTTACTGGTGGATGGCAATGTGGAAAGGCTAATGAAAGGTTGCTGCTTCCTGTGCACAAAGGGAGTGAGTGGAACTAGTCAGACACAAAGCAAGAGCTTTGCTCACTGGCAGGTAATTCTGCAGCTGTCTGGCCATGCCTTTCAGCAGGTGTTGGGGCTCAGGGGGTCTGTAGGACATTTGAGTGTGTAGTGTGTTCATCCATGCAGCTTCCTGGGGTGCATTTCATGTGCACAGAGGGGTTACAGCAGTGAGAAGAGAGCAGAACACCCCTGGGGTGTGACAGGGAATGCTATTTGTTGGGGTGCCTTTTACATGAGTTGGGCTGAGAATGTGGTGGCTTTAGAGTCCATTTTGGAGGGGGGGGAAATGTCAGGGATGTTTGTCATAGTTCCAACAGACAATGGGTGCTTCAGTACCTTGAGGATCTGTAGCATCACCTCTCCATCTCCTGTCCATCCATGGAGCTGTCTGTGGGGTCTGGATAATCCAGTTGGATCTTCCCCACCCGTGCTGGGGACTTTGAAGCAGAGACTGGTGCCACTCCAGGATAGGAAAAGACACACTGGACTATTCACAGAGGTGACTAGAACACAATCCAAGGCATCTTCATGTTTCAGGGTTCAGTGTCCAGCTGGTCTGAGGGAAAAAGGTCCCTGGCAGTGGTTTTCAAAAGGGAGAAGAAGATGGGAAGTGTCTGGAACAGAGCTGTGACAGAAGAAGTTTCCAGCAGAGATCTGCTTTTCTGATTGCTGTATGGTGGAAATAAGAAAAGCTGGGGGGGGTGGGAAGCAATTAAGGAATTGAATGTAATCACTGAAAATTAACAGGTTAAATGGGAATAACAAAAATGCAGTTTATGCAATGTGATGTTCTATGTGCAAAGCTAGCAAAAAAAACCCTAGAAGTATAGCCTCATCCTTTTAGTGTTTCCTTAGGTGACGTGTGGACCCAATCCTGTTTCAGTTTGTTCATACTTAGGAGTTCTCTATTGATTGTAAAGTGTTTGTTTACATCTTAGATGACAAACAACCAACCAACAATGGTTCTATATTCTCAAGTCAATATTTTGCAGGGTATTTTCTTTTTACATTGGTAAATGACCTTTCCTTTTGTTGTGCAACTGGACACCTTTCTCTCCCCCACTGTTTGTATGGATTGAGTTTAGAAGTATTGATGTGTTTTTAACTTCTGTCGAAGAAAAGTAGCTTGTTCATTTTTTCCCACTAGATCTTCTATTAAAGCCATCTTCCTCCCCCAACCACTGGTAACTTTTTTTTTAATGCTTCCTTAGTCTGTTCTTATTGTGCTGTGAGTTCAAGAATGTTCTTGTAGAAAATGGTTATTTTTTCATCCTAATATCACCAGTGAGTCAGTCCAGCATACATTTTTACTACAGGATTACTTGAGATTTCTTTTTTATTTAGTAAAAAAATCTGAGTTCTCTTTGAATTTTCTGTGCAAAGACAATCTACAAAGGTCTTCAGCAGACACTGTACAAAGAAAAATGTGTCTATAGGGATACAGATTCTTCCTGTTGCTGCTATTGCTGTAAGGTTTTGATCAACTGTTTATAGAGGAAATGAGAAGTTCTTTTGCTTTCCTCTGGAAAATGACTTATACATTTATCAGCTTCACTTCCTGAAATAATGTGTATGGTAGAAGTAGAAATATTTTCAATAGGATATTCAGTCTATTATTTTAGAACAACAGATAGAGGAATAAAACTTGTTCTGTTATAGTCTGACTCTTTCTGAAGCAATTTCAGACCTCATTAAAAATTTGAATGTGGAAATTACACAAATATTTATGCTTTCTAAATCACATTTAAACAGATATTTGCTTGATGCTATTATTTTCCATAAAAAATGTAATGAATTACTAATGTAAAAATCCATTCATAGTAAGAAGCACAAGATGTTTAAATATCTTAAAGAGCAAAAAAAACAGTTCTGAGATTAGTCTATACAGTTTGCCTAAAGTTCTGGGCTGGATCACAACTTTAAGGGAGGGCACTGATCTGTTACCACAACCTTTGTATTTTATGCTGTGCACATATTGTCTCTGAGACCCACTTAGATATGGAACACAGAGCACAAAGTTGGCAAACGCTTCACCAGCTTGGCATTGCTTCCATGAGTGAGCAAACCAGTTGTTAATTCTGGGAGTACTCTGACACTAAGAAGTTAATGCACTGGAGGTTATACTATAAATTTCCATCACTATGGCTGCTTTGCACTAAGTGGATGGACACACATGGATTTGCATGGAGAGCTGATGGGAAGTAAATTGGGTGTGGATTTACAACACAGCATTTTAAAGCAACTCACGTAGCAATAAAGCAAGGTTGTTGTCAGGTTGCCTTTCCTGGTTTCAGCTGCTCCAGAGGGGCTACCAAATGCAGGTGCTGCAGACTGCAACCTCGACAGCTCTGTGTGAGATGGTTTAAGCTGCTGTGCAGCCCCATTTGTGGCTGTGCTTGGCAGGAGCTCTCCAGCTGCAGGCAGGGCAGTGCCTCTGCCTGTGGCCAGGGACTGTTTCTATCAGCATAGCAAGGCTTGACCTTTCAAGGTCTTGAACACTTAAGAGAGTGAGCACTATTTCTAAACCAGTAAATTCAAAATTCCACACAAAGCTGAGTCCTCAGTCTGTTAGAATAAGCAGATCACAATTTTTAAAGTAATATAGTTTTCCTTACAGACATAATTTTTATGAAATTCTACGTACTTTAAAATTATCAACAATTGGTTTAGGAAATACTGAGAAATCATACCAAAATACATGACTGACTGCTGCACTTCCATAATAAAATGTTCTGTTGTGGTTTTGGTTCGAAACCGGGCAGAAACATCAATTTAGTGTAGTGGTTTTAATTTACTAATTTGAAATTTCCTGGCCAATGCACCAATTTTTTAGTGGTGGGTTTAGTGCTGGCTAAATTGCCAGTGCAATCACTGATTGGTTTTTGTCAGACATAGAGGAAGCTCCCAGGATCTTCTCTTAGAAAAAATAATATCCATAGGTGTCTACTTCCCTCCTCACCAGATGTCATGTGTGCAAAACCAGCATAGTGTTGAACTGAATTTCATAACAAGAAAACCCCAAACTCCAGGATTTATATGAAAAGATTTCAAATGTCATGACCAGTATGGCATATTTCTAGGGCACACAGAAGAAATTTCCCCATGCCTGTTTTGACCAGAAACTTGGTTTTCCATTATCACTCTATCCTTGTCTGTCAAACTCATCATTTACATTGTGTGCAGAAAGACTTTTAAGTGCTGCCAATTTTGAACAAATGTAAATTATTTGTACTCCAGACCTGAGATGTCTTTGGGAATGCTCTGCAGTCATTATGCTTATTAAAGTTATATTAATGGGGTATAATAGATATTAATTGGATAGAGCAAATTCAAACTTACTTAGCCTAAAATGTGAGTGTTTGGTAGTGCACTGTAGTGGATCAAGTTGGATTAGTCCCCAGGCATTCTCCATCTGGAATACAACAGCACTCAGGTCTGGTCAGCTCCTTGGGCTCAAACTCCTCCATTGAACTTCCTCATCTCTTAAAATGCAGAAGAGAAAACTTCATCCATCACCTTATTTTTTATTTATTCCTGAAAATCTGAACAGAGATGACTGATTTAAAAACAGACCGGTGGAGAGTAGATAATGTAAAGGGGAAATGGTTGTTCATGTTTCTTTTTTCTTCTCTAATCCTCTCTAGCATCCTCTGGAATATGGATGAAATCTCCATGAAATCAATTAAATCAGTTACAGTGTTATGTAGATGTAGCCTTAAAAATGCTATTTTATAATCATAGATTGAAATGGGCAATTTCAAGGCAATTTTTCTTTGCTTTGAATGGCTTAAACACAGGGGTAAATCTTGACAGAGTTTCCAATTTCCAGATGTGTGTGGTCATTAGAGATCTGAAGGTGCTTCTTGCCCTGCCTGCTGCTGCCCTGCCCAGTTCAGTTCCCACTGAGCTGCCGTGGCACATTGGTTCTAGCAGGCACATTAAAGCCTGTGCTACTGGAACCAGCCAGGGCCACTTTTCATGCTGTTGGTGATGCTTTTCAGTTCTAAGAAAAAAACTAAAGATAATTTTTTTTCAATATTCTGTTTTTATCTTTGTAAATGGCACTTTCCTAATAACAGAAAAACAAAATGAAAAATTAATAGTGGCAAAGCTCACATTTGCTCACAGGCCTCTTTACTCCTCCCTTTTAAAGCTTTGGCTTTTGGGAGCAGGATTTCCTTGTCTTGTTTTGAACTCTCCATGTTTGATTACTTCAAATTGGCATTGACTACTACACTGACCTGAGCATTTTATGGGACAAAACTAATTCTAAATCTGAAACTCTAAGGCAAAGGTTGAACTGGTTTGAAATCAAAGGTGATACAAATGGCTCTGTTTAAGTGCAGCAATGGCATTACCAATAGTCGGCTCACTCCACAGGTCAAATTCAAAAGCTACACCACAAACTGAACACCTTCAGGATTTCTGCCTGGAGGTGGCACCTGACCCCAGGGTGGTCAGGCTCTGCCCACAGAACACACCTGGGAGCTGCTGGGATGATGCAGTGGGAGGGAGGAGAGCTGAAGCATTTGGAGCATATAAAATTCTCATTGAAAGTTCAGTTGTTTGAGCATCCAATTCAGTTGATCTCACATCAGGCATCCTCTTGAATTTTTTTTCTTTTGGGGAAAAGGCATGTAATAATTTCTGATTTTTTCCTCTGTGAGTAAAATTTCAATGTCAAAATGCTAAAGGTTGTAGAGTGCTCAAGGGCCTGGGAGGCAATCAGAAATGTAAGTACCAGTGGGATGTAGCAGGCAGCAGAGCTCTGTCCCTCAGTGCCTATCCCAGTGCCCCTGGCTCTTCATTCCAGCAGGACCTGTGAGCATGCAGAAGTGCAGCTGTGTTGGGATGCCCATTACTCCTGAGGCAGGGGAAGATTGCTCTCCCTAGGGTGCTTCCATGGAGCTGTCAGAGGTGGCCTGGATGTGCCACTGACTCCACTGTAGCAGTGATACAGTGAAAATCCCAAAGTCACCTAAGTCAGTAGGAATACACACAGAAATATATCTGTAGGACTGTGCTGAAAAGGGGGATTGTCAAGCAGTACAGTTCATGTTCTGGAAATAGAGTAACTGGGAAAAAGGAAAGGGAATTGGGAGAAAACCACATATCCTTGGAGAACTTTTTGTAAGAAGGCCAAATCGAGGAGAATGAGCCAGGAGAGGGACAAGCTGTGTTTCTACAGGCCTGTAAACTTTGGATGACACCTCTGGTTTAATCTCAAATAGGCTTTTGCTTTCCATTTTGCCTCTGTACTCTGAAAGCCAGTTGTGTTTGTTTATTCTGCAGGTTAGGTATCTTTTCCTGATTGTTTCATGTCTCTGCTTCTGTTCCACAAGATACTGAACATCTGTAGGATCCTGATGATATTACATTTTTACTGATTTGAAAATGAATTGAGAAATAAAGCTCTCATTCCTCCATCTTTTACCAAGTGCTGCTTGAGATGCCAGTGTGGTTTTTTTGCCACCCAAGTGATCATTAAACAGTGAGTTTCTCTCATTCTGAAACCTGTATGATTGTGTATGATTTACTCATTTATGTTTTTAAAAAGTGCTTCAGTCTTTTTGTTTACAGGCCTTTGAAAAAGCAGTGAAACATACTGATGTCTTTATCAGATTCTTTTCTAATTAATCAAGAGTAGCAGAAGAAACAAATAAATAGAAAAAGAAAATTATCTAAGGAAAGTCTGCAAATAAAGAACTTGAAGTGTGACATGAGAGCTGAGCTTGGATAATATTAATGGATAAATTTTTAAAGTTATTTTTAAAGTACATATTTTCTGTTTATTCTCAAGGGAAAAAAAATGTTTGACTGTGGCTGTTTTTTTCCACCAGAATGTTAACACTGTATAGGTATCACTGAATAGGTATATGGTATCATACAGACTCATGGGTTTAAGAGTATTAAACTCTAAATACAGCAGAACAAAACCAGCTATCCTTATTCTTAGCTTTCTTTATTCAGTTATAAATATTCTTTTCATTTTCAGAAAATCAATTCTGTAAACATTTGCTTGATGCTTACCTTGGCAGGTGTGAGTGGCACACAGAGAAATAAGGGTTAAACCAACCCCAGAGCTCACTGATGAGCCCAAGTGGGCTCTAATGATGGCCACGATTTAACAATTCAAAAAGAATCTCATTGGTGCCTTTTTTCTTTTTCTCTAAAATGGAAGTGAGATGATAATGATAGCTGATTTCTAGTCTCCTGGTGCTGATGGAGGATATGAGTTAAATTTGGTCTAGTAATAAAATGAACCCCTAGAAGAAAATTATAATCAGACTCCTAAGTGGTTATAATTGCTGAGGATTGGAGTAAAAGCTGTTCAAATAACATCCAGCTGTAGGCACTGTGAACTCCTTCACCAAATCCAAGATGGGTTATTCCTGATTTTCTCACATTTTTTTCCTTCTGTCTAGGTCTATAGTTTCTTTTCAGAATGAATGTGCCCTAGCCATCTTGTTATGTTTATTTGATAAAGACAGTTGTGAATTAATAATACTCAGTTTTTAAATACACTTACATGTAAAGTGAAAGCTGTCAGTGATAGAAAATTGAATGTTGGAAGTAGAAAGGAGAATATCAAAGGTGACAGAGCCCAGCAAAGCCTTATGCAGCTGCTTGGCTTTGGGGCCATTGCAGAGCCCTGTGTTGCTGTGAGGAAGGAGTGGCAGTGAGGGTTGGGATGTGCTGATGCACTGCAAGGTGGGAGAGGCCAGTGGGGGAGCCCAGGCTGCAGCACTGTGACAGAAACACCCATCAAATGCAGATGTTTTCTACTTTGCTGCTTCAGCTGAGCACTAAAGGAAGGAGAGAGCTGTGGAGATTAGATGATGAAACCACTGCTGATACATGAAATTAATGAAAACCTAAAGTCATTGTAGAAATTAGGAGGATTAAATACATTGTTTGCTATTGTTCATGGCAATTAATCATGGAAAAGCAAAGGAATTACTAACTGAATTCTTTGCCAACCACAAGGAGGTTCTCTGTGCTAAAACCCAACTTGTATTATTGAGAGCAAGAAGGGCTGTGAGGAAGGAAAGTGCCAAGGGGTCCCAAGGTACAATGGATTGTCATGTGAGTGGAATATCAGGTGCTCCAGCAGTGACCTGGGGATGCTGAGTGGAATTGTTGCTGTTTCATTTAGGGAATTCAGTACTGGAGGTGATATTTGTTGATCAAAGTGAATAATCTAGTTGAAATTAAACCCACTAATGTTTGAAAATAAATGCAATTAGATGTGTTCTGAAGCATAATTTGGCAAAGTTTTCCTCCAGGAGGATGACGGTTTCTAGTAGGGAATGCTTACTTCTCATAAACTTAAAATTCCAGTGCATGAAAGATTTATTGAATGAGATTATGACCAGAAGACATAAAGTAGAGTTCAAGGACCAGAGACAAATAGGAGAGAGAAAATTATTTGCCAAAAAAGTGAATGGTCTTAAGAGGAACACGGCAGTATAAAGGGAAAGTCAAGATTAACAAGCTTAACACAGAGATAGGAAATAATCTGTATTTATTCTAAGAACTAAATTTATTCTCTTTTACACTGTGTTGGATGGTTTGACAAATAAATTATTTGGTAACAACATCTCTTATGAAAGAACCATAACTCGTTTCAGAAGTAATAGCTTTTATTATTATCATTGATTCAGGAAATTGGAATAAATATCTTTGCTTATTAGAATTTTATGTAGATAACTGTGAAGAATGCTGAAAGCTCCTTACTATTTCATGCCCAAATGAAGTAGTTCTGTCTCCTCAGATAAATAAATAAATTAATTAATCTGTGAGGACTGACAGGCAGTAACTGGTGTGTTATTTTCAGAGCAAGGGAGAAAGCTGAGGCTCTGAGTCTGAAGGGGCAAAGCTCACGTGTATGACCAATAGCAGTGGCTGCATTCATGGGCAGAGAGGCAGAAGGCTCAGGACAGCAACAGCTGGCAAATATTTGGTGTAAGACCAGCTAATATTGCTGTGGTAGCCACCTTTGCTCAACTTTAGAGACAGAAAAAACAGTGCAATCCAGTGCCTTTGGCCCCATTTTACTTTTTTTCTTTAAATAAATCCTTTCAAAGAGGCTCTCCCAGGTGTCAGTTGTATAAAGAAGTTGTACATTCTTCTGTGAAATCTGGTTTATTTCTTCTCTTGTTCATGTTTTCCAATTACTTTTAGTTAACAAGGGACACAACCAGAGGAAATGGCCTCGTGTTGCACTAGAGGAGGTTTAGGTTGGATATGAAGGGAAATTTCTTCACTGAAGAAATTTCATGCATTGGAGCAGGCTGCACAGCTGGNCTGGGGGACTGCAGTGGGCTTGGCAGTGCTGGGTTTACAGTCGGACTTGAGGATCTTGGGGGGCTTTTCACTCTGAATGTGTGGGTGACCCTGTGGTACTGTAAGATTTCCAGCTGTTTCAGTATATACATGGTATAGCAGCAAGCAGCCTGCTTTTTTACTGCAGCCTTTCCCATGAAAATGGACTGCAGATAATATCTTGTTTATTAATTATTTCAACAATTATTAATTAATAATTTCAACAATTAATTGTAAAATAATTATTTCAACAATTAGTATTTCCATATATGTGTATTATTGTTGGGAGACATAAATTCTTCTACAATAACATCTGTTTTTAAATGGTAATGTGCCTGTTTATTTCTTGTGTTGTTTAATAGTACATACTGACCTGTCATGCTTGTACAAAGTTTTCTTTATTATCTTGAAAATTTGTATTACATTGAAAAGGTTAATTAAAGAGACTATAAGTAAAAATAGCTACTTCTGTTTCCATGAAAGCTTTTGAAGAGGTTATTAGAGTGATTTAGCTTTTTTCCAGTTCGTCTCTAAATTGCTATTTGCAGAGGTAAAGCAAACTCAAAGTGGTGGTGAGAACTTCAGGCTACAGGTTTGTTACCCTTAAAGAGCATAATCCTCCCAGCTGTTTTCTCTTCATTAGTTTTGTGCACAGTTATGTTGGATAGAACCATGAAAAAGAGCTATGCCTATGTTTTCCTTATTTATCTTTATAGTAGAAGTGGTAAGTAGGAAAGTTACTTGTAGGAGATTTTCTTTGATATTTTCTTCATTGTCTCAAGAATAAATTTAGAATTTATAAAAAGGAGAAAGGCTTTCACTTACAAACTTAAGATTTGTCTTAATCTACAGTGAAACAGACAGCTATTTAAAGCCAGAAGTTTTAAGTTGGGGGGAAGAAAAGGAGTTATGTGTCTGAATTACGTACTTGGAAGATTGTGGAAAGACTGAGAGGCACATTCTGTGGCATAGTTTTATTGATATTTTTCAGGATTCTTTACTAAAAATTGCTGTACTTCTGCCAGAAGCAGGTACTAAAATTTCTGCACACCTTCAGGCAATGGCTGGACTGGTGTGGGGTGCTGAGGATGTCAGTGCTTGCCTTTGAGCTGGCATTCCAGGTGGGAAATGACTCCTGCCATGTTTGGTTCTAATCATCTACATTTTATACCTGGGACCTAAGGAGTTGGACAGATCTGTTTGAAATGTAAGCAAACAATTTACTTGCTACTATTTTTAATGCAATTTAGTTAAAGAACTAAAGAAAAATTTTATCTTCTGTCTCCTCTTTTTTGCTCTTGATTTTTAGAATAATCCCATGCAGGATAGAAGGTTCCCTGCTGTGATTTCCAACTGGGAGTTTACATTATTCTTCAAACACTTATTTATCATTTTTTCTAACAACCTACCCAAAATATTTTAGCATGGGTACTTTTTTTGGCTTTGTACAATTTTTTGTCCATTAGGGATAATTGCTTATGACACCATATCAGTCAGGAAGCATACAGGCAGATTTGCCTGAACAAAGAACTCAGAGCTAGATACAGTTCATCCTTTTTTTGAGCAACATAATACAGCATTTCTCAGCCAAGGTGATAGAAGAGCTAATTTGACAAAACTGTAAGAAGTATACCCAGCCTTGACTCAGTTCTGTAGAAATGGGGCTTTATCATGAGATAATAGCATCATTTCTATTGATAAATTTTGCTCTTTTGATAAGTTTTTGTTGTGTTTCTCTGTATTCTATTCCTAAGGCCGTGTCCTTGAAAATAGATTTTCCTGGCAGTAGGGCTCTCTGAGTCTTCCTGCTGTCCATGTATTGTACAATTTTCGGTTTGGAAGTTCAGGGTGTACATAAATGTCTCTCTAAATGATTATCTATTGGAATGAGCTTAAAACTGGCAATGTCCTACCTCTGTGTGATGGAAAAATTTCAAGAATTAATGAGTCCCTCCATTTTGTGTTTCCTGTCTCTTTTTCTTTTATGCTGATAAATAAACCTTATTTTTATGGCAAACTATTACTGTCATGTGGAGGTAAAATATGCAATTAATGAGACTGTACAATATATTTCATTCAAGCAAAGTATTGTCTGGCAGAGTAATCAGAGGCTCCCTGGTGCCTGCTCTGTGCTGGAAGTGTGACACTGTTTCCTTTAGTGCCAGATGGCAGGTCAGTTGTAATCCATAGTTCCCAAACATACACTGTGCAGTCATTTCCTTGGGCTGAATAGCTCATTCTGCAGAGCCTGCTCCTCTGCACATCAGTAGTGTTTTGTTATAAATTTCATTAAAGTGCTGCTGTACTTTCTACTTTGGTATTCTCATATTGTTATTAAAAGACAAGCAATTCTAAGGGCAGAAATTTGAAGCAGAACCTTGTTCCCCCCTTTACCTACACCTGCCATTTATTACAGCACAGTGAGAACTGGTCAGCAAGTAGACTCTGAATTTATCAGCTGCTGCAGGCACTCTGCTACAGGAGTTGCATGTCATTATTAGGGGAGTTATGTGAGGACATTTCAGGTTATCTTGTCTTACTGATGGGCCTGTGGCATGGCTGACAGTGATCTGAATGAGGCTGATGAGCCATTTGGATGGGGACATTCTGACATTGCCTACAGCAAATGGAATGGGAACTATTGTTTTCTAGTAGCAAAGAAAATTTGTGAAACCAGAGAGTAAAAAAGTGAAGCTCAAAGGCAACATTGTGAATTCCTCATAATAAAATCCTGCAATGTGCAGAGTGCAGCCAAAGTGGTTGAAGCTCCAGCCCCTGATTAGCTAAGCTGCCTCTCAGTTCTTGCCACTCCCATAAAGCAGAGAACAGATCCATCATCTAGGGGAGATAATAACCACACTGTCTCAGGAAAAATTACACTTCCCTTGTCAAGGTAAATTTATTAAGTATCAGAAAGTGCAACAGGCACAAAATCATAGCAAATGCTAGGGAACAGGCACTCTTCCAACTCTGCAGCTGAGCAGAGGGAGGAAATTATTACTCTACGCCTTCTTCTTCCCTTTCTTTCAACTTTTTTGTTTCTGATAGCACAGGTTTTCTGCAATGTGAGTAGACACCATTTGCAGTCTATGCTTAAATCACTGCAAGCAAATGTTGTGTCCCCATTCTTTAGTTTCTTCTTAGTATTTTTCAAAATAATGTTTCAGAACAAAGTAGTGGTGAATTAAAGCCCCATTTTCTGCAGGTACAAAGTGCTTAAGTATCCTGAGGTCTGCTGAGGTCAATGAGAACATTCCTGTTGCCTTCTTACCTTTTGAACCTGGCTTTGACCACACATAATATTTTTACTTATATTTGAAGTTAGGAAGAAGCATCATGGACCGGATAGGCTAAGTGACACAAACATTGATACCACTTGCTGATAGTTTGAGATATTTAAGTTAGTTATGTTTATTATTTAATACTTTAGGCTAGAGCCTGACTTAAATTACACATTTTCCTCTCAGTGCAGTGATCAGAAGTAAAAAGACCCCAGCCCTTATATATTCTGACCCCCCTGTGAATCTCCTGGGCACCCAGCATAGGTTGTTTCACTTCTCTGTGGTCCTTCCTGCTTCTGCAGGAAGACTCCATAAAGTTCTGTTGTAGCTTCCTGGGACAAAAATGGATCTTTTTGGTTGGTTTAGAGCCTGGTAAAAAGAAGTCACATACGACTTCTGCTCAGGTTTTTTGCAGAACTGAAAAGGCATGTTATATTATTGAGCTGATTGACATTTAAAACTGACATCCTATATTTGAGTACATTCCTATTGCATCTTACAGAACCTTTCCATCAGAAATTCCATCAAGCTCCAAATCTTTTGATGTACTGTGGCTAAGCTGTCACAAGACCCAGTAGCACTGCAGGTGACATGAATTCAGAGCCTGAATCATGCCATGAGTTTGTACTTCATGGGATCTTCAGCCAGGTGGGTATGTTTGGGTCCTGCAGTCCTGGCACGATTCCTGTTGGGAACAGCAGCAGTGCATTAGGCTCAGATGCAATACACACCATCCTGGCTG